>CAJNOP010001036.1:0-32582 GCA_905250075.1 Rotaria sp. Silwood1
AGACCGTGACAGAGAATCCAGGTACCCGTCACAGACCGTGACAGAGAGCCCCGGGTACCCATCACAGACCGTGACAGAGAACCCCGGGTACCCATCACAGACCGTGACAGAGAACCCCGGGTACCCATCACAGACCGTGACAGAGAACCCGGGTACCCATCACAGACCGTGACAGAGAACCCGGGTACCCATCACAGACCGTGACACAGGAATTGTAGTTGTAAAGCATCAAATATACGGTCAGCTACAAATGTGTCGTAAGGGAATGGAACAAAAGGATTTCCATTTAATTAGTAACAGTAGGTCCATCGTGTTTCACATTTTTAATCCCGCAAGGGATTGCGCTAACAGCTTTTACCATTAGTGCTAGCTATACAGCTGAAACTTTTGGGATTAAAAGACCACGATTGGTTACACATGTCATAAAAATTTCAGCTCTGTCAGGTAAACAAAAGTATAAAAACTATCATTAACAGTATATCATCAGTTATTATGCAACACTCTTTATTACTCATCATCACATCTTCAGAAAAAATCTCCCTAGAAAAAAACCCAATCTTCATGTTTCGCGGAAAAAAAACTATGCTAGGTTGTAGTCCGTTACAAGACCTATCCGAATATGTATAAATCCTAAAATCGAATTTTTTTCGAAAAATTGACTTTCCTGAAGGGGGGTCCCCCTTAACACGAAAGTCACGTTCAAATTTTTGAAAAAAATTACTTTTTATTGGCTAATTTGAAATATGAGGCAACTTAGAATATTTTAGATGACATCAAACACTTTGTGGCTATTTTTAGCTTCTAGTATTAACTCCTAATAGTTGTCTTACATTTGCTCCAAGTTGTACGTGCCAAAATTGGTAAAAGAAAGAAAAATGACTGCATTCTCTAATTCTTCAAAAATACTGAATGTGGGGTCTCTTACTTTCACTTTTATCTTCTTCAAAAGATAACATTATCATTTACACAGAATACTAGCTAAGTTCTTCTTTTTTTCTTTCTTTCAATGACACATTATATTCTTTAGTCATTCATCTGATCTTGAGGGTGTGGGTGTGAATACTAATTCCGCACATATACCCACACCCTCAATAATCAATGCTACACACGATGCAGATCTTCATCTGTATTACGAATCTGTCAAAAATAAAACCTTATGCAAATATTCAGATTCCCTGTCAAATTTTCGAAAAGTCGCCAAGATCAGACTAACAATTCATATGTGTTGGAAAGTAACCGAAGTCATACACTACGATGTGACAGTTTATCAAATATATAAGTTTTCGGCTCGAAACAAGTTGCTTTCAAAATACAGTATTTAAATCCAACGAGATCGGACACCGATAATGTCATGTCTTTGAGCAATTAATTGAAATACATAAAAATCAACTTTTTTGTTCACAACTCGTGTTCATATGATTTTTCTTGCATGTCGATCACTTACACTACTATCAATAGTCGACGAAGATGTCTTTTTTCATGAGAATTATCGACTGAATGACCGCAACATTCTTTTCCGCCGCTGACGTCAAAGATGTCCATCGCGGTTGAAAACTGACCGCTGCCGCGCCGCGACGATAAAAGAAAAAAGCTAACGCGCCGCTACCGCCCCGCGGTGATAAAAACAGAAAATCTACCGCGACGCCACCAAAAATAACCATGCCGAGGCCGCGCCGCTGCTGCAATGATTGTTAGAATAATGTTGTGAATTTTACGATCTGTGACTGTTCAGGACTAGAGCTGTTGTTACCAATCGATAAGATTCGTTGAATCTCATAGTTTTGCACTTGAAAACATTGAAATTCTGTTCGAATTCATGCATTTTTGCATTGTTCTCCAAAAAAACCTACCGCTACCGCGCCGCTGCCGCGATAGTTAGTTAAAGAAACGACCGCTGCCGCGCCGCACCGCGATGGTTATTTGAAAAAAACAACTGCTACCGCGCCGCCACCGCCACAGCGGCAGCGGTCGCGCCGCAATGGACATCTCTGGCTGCCGTATCGGCCAAAAAAAAGAACTAAAAAAGCAGTGATTATATATATATATATATTATGGGTGTGTGTGTGTGTGTGTGTGTGTAGTTGTTTATATCCACCTACTGAAGCAGCATTGATCTATGAATACGAATATGAAACATACAAATGTTCAATTGATCGATTTACCTAATGAACTACTTCTGGTGATTTTTACGAAACTGAACAATGTTGAATTACTCTATTCTCTTATGGGTATAAACACACAATTAGATAGGATTATATTCGATTCAGTCTTTACTAAAAGCTTAACATTGGTAAGACCTTTTTCAAGTGATCTTATCTATCCATTGGTGGATAAAGTACTGGATCGATTTTGCTCACATACATTCTAAAATTAATACACTTTATCTTGAATCATTATCTATGAAACGTATTCTTCTTGTTGCTGATTATCCTAATTTGCATAGTCTCGGACTTTACAATATTGATGACAAGACTGCTGAACGTGTTTTTTCAGGTAAGAAATTTCATTTCGATTGTTTTCAACGTTGCAAGCACACCAAATAAATAGAATTATCATTGATTTGATTCATATGCTTAAGAAGATCATAGTATATCTTTTATTGCATTCTTAATACGAATGAAAACTAAGCGATCAATAGAGAGATCTATACATAATAGTAGAGAGAAAAAGCAAAGAAAATATCGAAAATACATATGAATATTCATAAAATAAACAATGTACAATATATAATTTCAATCATTTATAGTTAATTTTTTTCCGACACTGTTTTCATTGAAGTAAATGTGCTTCAATTATGTTAAATAAAATCTGCATAATTTAGAAAAGTATTTTGTCACTTAATACAAATTCGTTGAAAAAGAATTATAAAAATCTTAGAATTCAATGAAACCCATAAGCGATAGCATATTTTGAATCTATCTTTAGATCAATCTTCTTTATTCCATATTTTCAACAAAAAAGTTCAATCACTTCATATTACAAGGACTGATGATAAGAAAGAATCAAAACAAAATTCGGCAACATTGATTTTTACAAATATCTTAAATGTGTTCAGTAATATACGTTATTAAAATTATTATCCAATTATTAAATCGAATTTACAATCATTATCGTTTTATGACAAAGCACCAACATTTTTCTCTTCAACTTTGATGGAATTGAAAATCAAAGTATGCAGTTCGGACGATATTCTTTATTTACTCGATGGTCGTTTACCTCAACTTTGTACATTATATGTTAAAGTTGTTTGTGCTCCTCTGGCGTCGACAGTAATCAATCAAAAGTTAATTTGTCTTAAAAGACTTAACTACATTTTGTTTAAACAAACATCTCGTTTTTGAAAAAAAAAAATTTTAAATTCCTACTAAATTATAATTGTATACTGTTCATTTTAGGAATTATTGCCTAATATCAGATGCTTTTCTTTGATCTCTAAATTGGAAATATATCTTATAACAAATTAATCGTGTCAGTTCTTCAATGAATGCCAAATTTGGAAAAACTTGCTTTATATATTTGTGTTCATCAAGAAATATTTCTCGATGGAAATTATTTGAAAAAGGATATTGTTAGTCATTTACCCCAACTTCACAATTTAATCTTCAATATACGATCACTGATATATACTCATCACCAAACTCGTTTACTATCGAATAAAGACATCGAACACACATTGGTAGATCTTGGAGACAATCAAATTATTTGTTATGTTGATTATTTTCCAAAAGATGAAAGTGCTCAGTATCATTTCTATTCATGTCCATATACGTTGAGATATTATCATAATATAACGAATAGCTTTCAAGGTGGATTATTCAAATGTGTTCGTGAAGTTTCATTATTTGATGAACGTCCATTCGAACATGAATTCTTTATTCGAATTGCTCAATCATTTCTACTCATGAAAAAATTAAGTGTGATTAATCGAACCGCATAAAAACAAAAATTAAATAAGAACTATGAATGCTTATCGATCATTGAATATCGTTATTTAACTGAATTAGATTTAACTGATGTTAATGATGATTACGTCGAACAATTCCTTGTTGACACCAATGTATGCTTGTCGAGCAATATTCGTCTTTGGACTCGTTATGACTCTTTGAAAAGAGTGATACAAAATTTCACAAGAGACGCAACCCGAGTCAATTTTGGTAAAATCAATTGTCTGTAGATTAATGATGAGTTTCAAGTTTCGGAACGTTTTACAACATATTTTCGTCATGCAAACATATCAAGATGGTGAAACTTTGTACAAAATATTAAAAATGATGAATTTTTTGTTTTGAACAATGTATGCAACTAGTCAAAAGACAGCATAGTTTCTATTTTGATTTTCTCTCGAAAATACTCATGAAGGAAAAGATACTTCTAGCAGAACTAAAAACTTGTACAGCAAAGATCTAAGAAAATCACAGTCAAGTCAACCGTATTGGTTTAAGTTACTCATTGTCGAGCAATCTGAGAAAATCTTATAGTTGTAAAGAAGTTCATTAAAAGCTGGTATGTGAATAATAGGTTGATTCATTGAAAGTGATTGACTTTTTGTTATTTCAACGGATATAAAGTACACAAATATGAAATATGTATAAATGCGAATCATTCAATTAATTATGCGTTGTTAATTAAAAAGAGGAGTTGATGAACGTGATTATTCTGTTATAAGACATTTTTATGTATTATTCTCAGGAATGTGCTCACCAGTTTATTGATTACGGAAGCGGCCGGTGATGACGTCGTTAATCAGTGAATGAAAAGTACACACTTCGAACTCACTGAGGACCGACAGAATATATAGAGGTGTTTGAAAAACAACTTCCACAAAATTAACTTTGTCTTTTTAATGTTTTCTTTACTATGAGAAACAATTAGAAAAGTCATGTTGTGTTGGATACACACTCGATATTATCTCTCTAACGATAGTAACTTGGAATATTTCAGTGCAACCTGATTAATCGCAAGAGGTTAAGCATCATAGAATGCATACAAAAGCGAAACATTATTGGGTTGATGCAAAAATTTTGTAAATTCAACTAATAATTACGTAAATCTATATCGATTAAAGTCATCCTCAGTTATTATAATGGGAAGAGAAAACATCAGTCTGTCTTGAATAAAACAGTTTAATAAGAAGTCTCATAACATAGATTTTAAAGGTTTATCGAAAGGGTTACATGGATATGAGAGGATTTGTTGAGTAAACAAATGATGGTTATTATGGCATTTCAATTAATAAGGGTGTGTGTGTTCTTGTGAGATAACAGAACATTAGCACGCACACATCCACACCCTAATGTAAGAATTAATATGGTACGAATGTCTTATTATTTCCTGACACATAAAGTTTGATACTACAAAATGTCTTTTCAATTAATACTCAAAGTCATTCATTTTTTGTGAGTTACTGTTGTTCAAGGACGCTAACAGCTTCATACCATACACAAGTAAATATCGATGTGTATAGTTTATTTGAATACTATTCTACTTTATCAAACTTCTTTTCTTTGTTTGCCGTCAACGTTCGTTTGCTCTCCGTATTGTGTACTGTACTGTTGCTTTGAGCAGTGCTACTGAAGAAAATGTGCTTGATTGATAGAAATCTAAAAAAACAAAAAAAAGAGAAAATAAAAATAAGTAAAGCTTTTTTGATGCTGCAGAAGTAACACAAGAATCCCTCAACAAGTAAATAACGTATCTCATATATAAAACAATCACTCAAGTTGAAAATTATTTTTATCGAAGTTTTTTTCAAAAATTTCATTTTAACTATTCTATCTTGGTAAGTAACTTACAGATATGGTTCCGAAGCAGATCTTAGAGAAGATTAAAAGCCATTAGTATAACAAATGTATGACTGAGGTATTAATTAGAAAGCATCGAGACGAATATGAGATAGATATCCGCCAGAGACTTTAATTTATTCAATCCATTAATGATTAATTTTCAGTCGAAGTATTATCCCAGTCTATTTACTTATATACATCACCCACACTCTTATAGGTTTAATGATTCTTTCATATAGACTTTTGTTCACATTTTATGCTACTAGCTTTTCACGTATCTTCTACTCTATTTTTGATCTTTTCACTATTTTCGATATTGAGATATCCAACTATCAAAATAGTGTCACTGATTATTTCACAAGATAAGAACTAAAGACGAAGGTGTGGGAGTGGTTGGCTGTGAGTGTGAGTGTATGTCTTCCTTACCACACGCACATCCATATACCCAAACCAAACTTTTAATTGTCTTCTACATCTGATAATTTACTGGTTCCCCGGTTCTTTGAAATATGTTTGGGACCGATTCGGGATCGCTTTTTTTCGAACTTGAGAATCGCAGACCCCTAGTGTGGATGTGGGTGAATGTGTGAGGGCACGTCTGTAGTTTCTCTTCATCAGATTTAGCGCGCACTCAGTCCTCACACAAACTCACTTGCAGTCACATCCTATGACTCGTAGTTTTTGCTTGTAAATCAATGAGTGTATTTAGCTGTGATGAATTTAGTTTACGGTTTGTTTAATGTTCGACAAAATAAGTATTGGTAAGTATCTTCATGAAATCGAATTTGGTCTGGTTAGCACTGATATCCACTTTCCAAGCCTCATGCAAACATCCAAAATCAGCATATTACATGAATTGATGAATAATTACTTGTCGGCAGTAATCTTTTATAAAGACACTTAAAATAGTGCAAGTAAGATTTTTTTCAATTAATCATCTAGAATCAAGTAGTTATTTTCAATAATATTCATGAAAGCTTCATAATAGCTATATTCATTAGATTGTCTTAAATTTAAACTATATTGTATGACATTTTTACTAATCCTTATAAGTTCCTAAAAAACATTGAATCAAAAAGATGAAAAATCAAAAGAGTAAAATCATAAAGAATATTTTTACCTGTCTTAGGAACAAATACTTACTTTTTATTTTAACCGCTTACTTTTTTTTGGGTTGTTTCTTTAATCTATCGTTGAATTTTAAAATTATAAAATGTAACAAAGACAATTCACTTGGCTTTAGAAAAAATGTTGTATCCAAAGCAAAGACTTTCAAAACTTGAAATTTCTAATAATTGGATTAAAGCTGACTGTTGATTTATTTTAAAGAAAAAACGACATCACTAAGAGTTTTTCTTTTAAGAAGTTAAATAACTTAAAAGACAATTGTAACAAACGAAAGAATACTTCATATTTAGCTTATTAATCCGACGACTTATCATCGTTAGCACCGATGCTCTAATTTGATTCTCTGCAATGATTCGATAGTTTTCGATCAGTCGAAACTACAACACTAATCAAAAATTTTTTTTTTATTTTGAACTCTCAGTTAAAATCATTGAAATGGTCGAACAAGTATTGATTCTTTGACCTATTCGAAAGTGAGAAACCGAGTTCTTGATTTGAAATTTCGATAGGCGCGATAGGCTCAAATCGACAGATCGAAATGTCTATCGAATGACCACTTGGGTAGTTACTGATTCAAATAAAATCTAAATGTGTGCATCGCTCAGATAACTTTTTTTAGTCATTTATTGAAATAAATTGAAAAAGCTTGTTAACGCAGCCCCTTTGGAGCTGAAATGTAGAACTCATATATCTTCTTTGGTTTCATTAAAGTAATCCCAAAATACCCAATATTTACAATCTCCAAAAAATAACAGTTATTTTCTAAAAATAATCGATTATTAGGAAAATGCTGTCTTTTTTATCTCTATATTTCAAACAGAAAAATTTTTTTTACGAAGTTGCTATGGTCTGTAATGGGGGCCTGTCTGTAATGGGAAGGGGGAGGGGGGAGCCGCGAAATCTCGAACTTAAAACTTACACTCACTATTTTCTTCGAAAATATACGTGAGTTCCACAAAACAGGTGGTATGAGAATTTTATAGTATAGTTATTTTTCTTTTTATTCTTTACACATAGTTTTTGTTTTCTTCAACAAATAAAAAATAGTACAATCAAAAGAAGCAAAATTGTAATCTGCATTCCATTAAGTATTTCTAAGAACCTTGGTGATTTCGAAGAACATTTAGAGTGATTGATACTTTACGATAGTGTACCTTGACCATCATTGTCGTCTCCTGATTTCATTGTACAACTACGTTTTTGAACAAATTCAGCGGCTTCTCGGTCAACTTTTGCACGACTTTGAATTAACTAAAAAAAGCAAAGTAAATAAAAAAAAAGAAATTAAAAGATAATCAATAATTTTTACTTGATATATTTTTGGTTGAGCATGTTTATTTTGCTTTCTCAAACGTACTTCTGATACAGGAATATCACGTATTGATGCACGATTTTTTAATGATTCTATACTCATTAATGGTATGAAACATTCCCCAATAAAATCGTCTTTCATCATATCCTTATCCCAAACACTAAGATGTAAAACAGCACCCGGTGTATTTAAAATAGCTGGCGGAAGACTATCCCTTCAATAAAGAATAGAAAATTTTCATTTTAAATGAAAAGTTATTCGACTAAAAAGTAACTCTACAATATGAATGACTCATCGAATACTGGGTTAAGTGTTCGTTCTATTGTACGTGTTTTATACTTCTTTGGTTTTTTCGGATTAAGTGTCGATGGAAATAATTCGAGAATAACATATGGATCGGATGTACCAATAAAATCCATCTTCGGTAAATCTCGACAAGAAATAACTGTATGTAGAATAAAAAAGGTGTTTATTTGTTCGTTTCAAAAATGATATAAACTAGCATACTATGAACATAAATAGAAATAAGGTTATGCACGATGTCATATGCAGTACGAAAAATAATTACACTCCTATCTGTCGAATATTCATACTACAAAACAAATAAAGGAAATCTTAACAAAACTTCCAAAGAATATTTACAGGAGAATGCGTTTGAGTTATTTCTTGAAAATAAATTAATTGCAAATGCGTAGTTGGTATTGCATATTGTTCAAGTGTGCGTCGAAATGTTGCAAATTCTTCACATGGTGAACAAGGTACATCTTGTTCTTCACGACATACAAGCTCAAAGTATGCAGTCAAACGATCAAATGATTGTAAAACACGTTCATAAAACTCTGGCGGTTCTTGTGATGGTAAGAAGTCTCTTAAGTATTTCAATACTTCTATACGTATAGCACAAGCAACACGAAAATATTGAGCTGTTTCGACACCTCTACGTAGTTTATAAAGAATTTCTTGATCGATATAATGATTCATATCTCTCATAGGCTATTATTTATATTCGAAACAAAAAAAAACAAATATATGGATATGTTGATTTATTTGTTTATATATTTATTTTCTTACTTCGATTCTTTTGTGTTTTTCATTTTCATAGTATTTGGAAATTTTATCTTTCAAACATTCATCAAATAATTCAATAAAACGTTCAAATATAAGATTGATAGTATTATTCATTTCGTTTTTTGCTGTAGTTATTAGACGTTCAAGTGTTACTATTGTTTGTTGGAAGTCTTTTGATTCATAATTTTTAATCATTTTATCAATAACAGATGAAAAATGTAATAAATTTGGTAATGATGAAAGAAGTGTTTGTTTAATATATTCAATATCATTAACTAAGATGCAGAACTAAAATGTATAAGAAAATAAATAAAAACAAAAATAGAATTCATTTTCAATGAACTTTTTTCGAAGCATAAAATGAATGTATTCGATTTAAATCAATAAAATATTTCTTTTCTGATAATATATATGCTGTATGTCTTGCATAACGTTGACATTGTTCACATATTGTATTTGTTAATTTAATTAGTGCTGTATAACGTATATCTATATCAGGATAATTAAACAATTCCCATTCATTACAAAGCTAAATTAATTCGATGAATATAAATAATAACATCATATATGAAAAATATACCCTTATACATTGTGCAATAGCTGCTTTAGATGAGTCAGAATATCGGATATTATCTTCGTCATTAAAAATCTTTGAAGAAAATCATATTCGTTTGTTTCTGTTTTCATATAGATTACATGCTAGTTTGTCTTACCTCATTATTTTCTTCTAATGCTCTTTCCATTACTTGTCTGATATGTGCAACAAAACCTTCTAATGCAAATTTTATTGTAGGTGAAAACCAATTTTGGTAGTTGATTAATTTTAATTTATATGCATTTGTTTGCCAATCTCTATTTTAAGAGAAAATAAAAATAAAAATAATTATGTCAATAAGGAAAAAATAGAGAAAATGTACCTTGCTTCAAGCATATTTTGAAGTAACTCAATCAGTTTTGCTAAGTATGAATATAATTCTAAAAGTACACTTGAACTCTGAATTAAATTTGGATCATATATGGATGATGTTGCTTTCATCATCGGTTTTGCATATTTTTTAAAATAGTCTGTCATATTTGTTAATATACATCTTGTTAGGTCAGCTAACTAATAAATAGAAAGTATAATTTTTCTATGTATAATGTTACAGTACATCTTACACGATCTCCTGCATTATTGGGTTCAAAAAAACACGTTTTTATATAATTAACATCGAAGGTTGCAAAAATTTTCTGATATTCTTGTATAATTGCCATTGATTTAACTAATTTTTTAATGAATTCAAGAAATGCTCGAATAGCATTTAATTGTATATCATTGTTATCTCGAAACACAAATGTATCAATACTAAAAGCATCATTAATATCCGTTTGTAAACGAGTTTTGATTGTTTCTTCAAGAAGCACTTTGATTGTTGATTTATTCGAGTGAGATTTTAATATAAATAAGGTAGAAATTGTGCTAAAAGCGTTTGATTACTGAAATAGTTAGTATATTCGATTCATTTTAACATAATTTAAATGTTATCTTTTTCAAGTCTAATTTGACAAATAAAAAGAGAGCCGTTCTTATATAAAAATGTACTTGGTTTTAGCATGTTCTGTTGACTAACAAATCACATATGAGATGGGTTTTTTTTTGTAAAACCGAAGAAATTAGTCTTTAGTCTGAAAGAAGCTCTTCAGCTAAACTGTTTCATTCCTTTTTCTTTAATAAATAATCGATTTGATCTTATTATTTCGTTGATATCAAATATAAACATACTTGAATATACGTCGAATACTTGATAGATTTTCTGGCGCAGGTAAAAACCATGGTATATCATCACATACATGCTTTTTATAATGAGCAAAAAATATAGAAAAAATTCCTTCAGATGCAGTTCTCTAAAATCAAACAGAAAAGTTACTTTTTAAGTAATAATAACAAAAAAAAAACATTATATCATTTTTACTTCATAATCAGTAAAATTTAGATCATCAATATCAATTCTTTGTCGTATTTCTTCCATAAGTATGTTTAAATACTGTTCAATAACACTATGACTTATAAATAATCCATAATCTTCTAAATATCGAAACTCCATGACAACAAGTAGCTGTCTATTGATATACAATGATAACATGATAAGTTCGCAATTTTTTTATTGTTCAATACTTACATAAATGTTTCTGATAGAACTGAAATATTGTATAAAATACGAAATCGTGTGAGAATACTACAAGATAGATCATTTAATGATCCATTCCAATTAATAATTGAATTTTTTGATTGATTGGTTTTCCTCTAGAAAATAAATAGTTTTTTCTAACTATTATTTCTATATACTTTATAAAGTATCTTACTGTTTTTCTTACAGCTTCTAAATGATGTCGTATAACAATACGAGTTAATTTATGATATTCTTCAATTAATGATGGAAAATCTGAATCGATGGCTAATGCTAAATATGAAATGTTTAGACTTAAGTTTGTGTTCAACATATTTTTAACAACTTAAAAATAAATGACAAAAATGTGTTTCATACACACACACATACAGACACTTTTATGAAACATAATCTGAAAGGATCGTTAAAATAAAGGAGTAAAATTAGTGATGAAACCAAAGCATAAATGAAAAGTCCGTAGTCTCATTCAAAAACTTTTCAATATTCTCTACAAATGAGAGGATCTTATACTTAAAAAAAAGTATTTTCCTTTCAACTTCATATCAGTGTTAATTCTTGGTATAACTTTTTCTGACACTATGACTATGTTAAAATTTGGCCGTTACTCTTTCGACAAAACAAGACAGATTCGCTGGCAAAACAGATCGCCACAATGAAAGGTGTCCGGCATCAATGATACGTGATCACAGATGGTACATTGATAAAATCTTGTCTATGAAATACACTTTTATATTATATGTATGCTAAAATATATTAGATATTCTGAAATAAATCAATACTAAAGTCTTTTTTTCAGAGAAATTATTTGTACAAAAACTTAACATTAGTGATGTGACAGAAATTCTCTATCCAGATTCAAAACGTATATGTGAAAAGTTCTCCTTCTGTTCACAAAAGCATGACAACATACACCATCTACGACAATGGTAAACCTTGCATCCTGATATGATGTTTCAAATAAAAAAAACTAAATATATACAATGAGCTAAGACAGAGAAATTTTTGTTTTTCAAATAAGCTATTTGCGACTCTTAAATTAGTTAATATTTCTCTTAGAAGTCATGGTATATAGTGCTGAAAACTTTATCATAGGTCCTTTAACACGTCTTCAAAATGTTATTTCATTTGAATATTCTTTTGTGTGAGTCTCAGTAATCAGCTGTAAATGTTAACATTTCTGCATGTGTCTGTGCAAAAAGAACTTGTGGCTCTCGTATAATGATTCAAAGTGAAATGGACAGCTAAAATATTTCATTTTGCCTAAGATGATTAATATATATTTATATATAAATACTTACTAGATGAGTTTATATCAGAAAGAGCTGGCAGTGATGAAGAAAAAGAATTTTTCTGAAAAATTACTGGATGAGCTGTAGTTGATGAATTTGTTTGAGTAAGAGATGATGATAAATCACAGTCATGACATTGTAACATAGTACCATCTGATTCATGTTGTTGACTATTTGTATTCCTATCATCATCCTTGAAACAGAAAACAGATAAAGAAAAATCACTTTTATTATTTTCAAAATGAAACCAAAAAAGAATACATTTCGATTATTGTCTTCTTAATTAATAATCATGCAAAAAGCATTTACAGAGTGTTTCAAAAGTCCTATCGTGATAATTTTTTTGATTATTTCCACAATTTCATTTGAAAAGATCAACTTTTTCTTTTCGAGTGATAAACAAATACATCAAGTTTTTATCTATGAAAAACAAAAAATGCAAAAGTATTGTTCAACAGAATCACCTTGAGTTGAAATATATAAATTTAGACTTTTTTTCAATTCCTAAAACATTTTTCAACTTTTGTTTTTTTTAATTCTTTGAATTTTTGAGTTATTCTATTCTTTAAATCATTAAGATCTTTTATATTATGTTTGTATATGTTTGTTTGACATAATTTCAGAGGAAAAAGTTCAAAAGTGTTATATCAGACGGAAGCTAGGAGTCTATGAGATCGACTCTTCTCTTATTATCCATTGGTTTATCAAACTTGTTATCCAACCAAGAACGAACTATCTTCGACAATTGCGATTAAGATGCTACCTGCGTATAGGATACTGTTCTTTCTCAATAGTTGACCACTATAGAAAATAATTCTATCATTGCAGAATCTGAAGAGATAAACTAATCCAAGACGTATGTATTTCAAATAAATCGAATGACTCTTGATGAATAGTTAAAAATGAAAATTGTTCTTATGATGGCTAAATTGGATAATCAAAAATTGGTCATATAACATTTACAATGGAAAAATGTGTTAGTTATTTCATGCAAAAACTCTATCAGATGTATTTTTGATAAATTTGTTGAAACTAATTAGTTCAATACATAATCGTAAACGTTCAGGACTACCATCAGCAGCAACAGATGAAAAATTCAATAGGAAAAAAAAAACTAAACTATTGTATTTCAGTTCATAATGATACTTTTAAACAATAATTTTGAATATTTTTTTTATGAATAAAACCTTGGTGTATTTGTCAATCATTTACAAAAAAAAATTGATATTGGCAAATGGAATAGTGGAGAGAACAGAAAAAACTTATCACGAAAGAACTTTTGGGATATCCTGTATAACAAATGAGGATAGCCTTTGAAATAGTACCAAAATGAAAATATAAAGTTTCAATGAGTCGATCGATTTCGTCAAGAAGGAAAATTATGTTCATCGGAAAGAAACACTTCGAATCGATTTTCTTACTCACCAATTTAAATTTAACTTGTAATCGAAGTAGAATTTCACCTCGTGATGTATCATTATTTGAACTATTTTGATTCGGTCCATTTAAGGAAAACCATTGTTCACGATCAAATGCAACTAATGACTATAAATGAACAAAGAAAGTCTTTACTCAGGAAAAATTTAATATTAAAGTTTTTCATGATACACTCTTAGACTAGAAGAAGACTAAAGTGTTTCTTTTATCCTAATGGATTTAAAACATCTATCTGAATAGCAAAAGGTGTACAGCTAGAATTCTATTAAAAGTATCTTTTCCTTCATTCTCTCATGTAATGTTGATGACAATCCTCTGAATATATTGAAACCAAGATGAGAAACAAAACTAATAAAATTCGAATTACTTTAATATCCAGACTAACTTGACCAAAAAGGTTAGGTTCAGTTTCACTTGTCACTTTGAAACCTCGAATTCCAACAAATATGCTAAACAATCAAATAGAGATGAAATACATTTCAAACGAAAAACAAAATCTACCTTGAAACACCTGCTCTGAGCTCTGATAGTTGATCATAAATTGAATTGAATACCTTTATAAGTAAATGTTCTTCTTCTAGATCTTCTATTGGACTAAACAGATTAAAACGATACAAATACTATTTTAGAAAGGATCAATAATCAACAAAAAAAAAAACAAATAACAATAAGATTAATCAACATTGTAGAAAGTTCTAAAACAATATAAATAACATACAATTCAAAATGTTCATTCCATTCTGGATTAATAGTTTCTCGTTGAACTTGTGTAAGATAACTAATACTTTTCAATTTTTTACTATCATTAGATGATAATTTTGATGAAAGATCTGTTGAATCTGTTCCATTACTGCTTGTATGATCTATTTGCTTGTGATTCGTCATTAATGACTTCTGTTGATTAATTGTAGCTGAAAAACGAAACAAAAATATGAATATTGTTTTTGATGAAAAGCTTTTGTGATTCATGAAACAATTTGATTAACTGATAACTCGCTCTTTCTATGAACCTTATTTCATTAGGTACGACTTATTGAGAATAGAAAACATGTAAAATAATGAATATTTATAGTTGGGTGAAATTATGACTCTCAATGCTAAACATAGAAATTTATAGTATCTCGTTTTCATAGCAAGTCTAAACTGAGATATTCAACTCTTTTAACATATACACTTTTGCGTAGTAAGTAAATAAATATGAAAACTATTCAGATCCTATGCTACACAAATAATCATCGGATTTTTGAAATAGAACTTTTCTAGTATGTCTTCAAAAATGACGTATCAAATTAGATTCATCTTCTTCTAGAAGTTTACCTAATATTAAATTTGGAAACGATGTTATGATCAATGAAATAATGAGCAAAATTGAGAAAATCAAGGATGTTTTTGCTCTAAATTTTATGATGTTTAGTATTTTGATAATAGCAGTGAAAATTGAGTTCCTTAAAGTTATGATTGATAAAAAAGCAGTCTTTGTTTTTTTGTCATGTAACTGAGCATGCTCATCTTTAGTTATAGTTAATCTATTGTTTTCATAAAAAAGTGGCATTTTGGGATGGATAAAATTTCAGAAGAAATTAAATCTAAAATGAACTTAATATTAAGGATAATTTTCAACAAGAGTCTAAAAAACAAGTTATTCATATATATATATATACTAACCAAAACTATGTATCTATTAAATACCAAATATTCAAGTCTAGATATTGCTATGAATCTGTAATATTTAAAATTTGTTAGCTTAACTATGACAGTGATAGCGTAATCGAAACATAGTCAATCTTCTTGGTAGACAAGATAAATTGTTCAATCGTAAGTTGCAATTCATGATGATTTTATTCTCAACTTATTTTTCTTCTCCCTCATATAGAATTTTCTCCTTATTGTTCTCTGTATTATAATAGATAAGATTTTAACGTTTGCTTTTATCACTCTTGTTCTGATTTTTTTTCCTACTAGACTCATCAATATGAATATAGTCATAATATCCATTTATAGAAAGAGAATGTAACTCAACAATAAATAAAAGTCTGATTTTGCCTTCGTATTCTTCGATATACAAGTTTAGATTGTTAAGATATTCACATTCTTTTACGAAGTTGAAACTTTCTACAAATGAAGATCTCTATGAGACTACTTGATGATGGATATTTTAGATCTCAAGTATGTTCTATTGTAAGATAAACATATGAAATTACTCTCATATTCAAATTTTACGAGAGGAAACAATAGAAAATGTAAAACGTTCATAATTTATTATTCATGCTGAGAAAGTTATTTGTATCAAGTTTGAACTGCAAATTCGAGAGTGAATTTTGAAGGTGACTTGAATAGAATCACAACATTTTGCTGTAAAACAAGATTAAATGACCATAACTCAAGAAAAAAAACCATATGTAGGAATCACTTTGATTTTTCCAGTCTCAATAGTTCTTTACTAATGATATAAGATTATTTTGAAAAGTGATTCATCGCCTAAGATCATTAAGTGATCTTGAAGAAAATATAGATGATGTTAATGTTTACTTACTCGGATTATTTTGAATGCTGGAAATACGTATTACACTTAATTTACAATACGGATCAGTAGAACCTTTTCACAGAAGAAATGTTAAAAAAAATAATAAATTATTTCAAAATAAAAACAACTATTTTGATCTTCACCAGATAAATTATGAGCTCTTTTAACATCAACGGATAGTATAGCAGACCATGACTAAATATTACACAGAAAAAATTATTTGTTTTCAAATAATACAAACAAAACAAAAAGTAAACTTACATCTCTCTTAAGAGCTTGAATAAATTTTTGTTTATGTTCTTTTGGATCGACATTAAAAAGCTAATAAAAGATATAGGAGAATTTTTTTTAGTTTCATTCAACCTTTTATTTTGAATATATACTTTAGCAACATGTGCAGCAAGTTCGTCTATTGTTGCCGTTTGTTCAACCACATATAATGGACAACAGAGAGCATGTAATGCATATTCATAGAGAGATTTCTAAAATCATTAGTTGCATTAATATTTTGTTTTAACTTTTGTTTATTTCTTTCGCTTTCTTACTTCAACAGGATTGCCTGTCTTGTTCTCCATGTAAAACGATTACTTTTTTTGTTCAGAGAATAAAAAAATACAAATATAATATACTATCTAAAAATAAAAAAGACAGTAAAGTATAACAAACATCAATCAGTTATTGTTTTTTGAAAGTTGTATTGTTTCATTTCATTCAAATTAATGAATCTCTTTTTCTATTTCAAAAAGATTTTTCATTTGTAATAGTTCAACAATGTTTGATAATGATGATATAACATTTAGTTTTTGACGACATGCAGCTCGGTCTATTTGATTATCTTATTTGCTTTTTAATAATCGATACAAAAAAGAAAAAAAAACACACGAAAAGTCTATATAGAAAATAAATTATTCACCAAACCATTATGATTTCATATGAAATAAACCTTATTCTACTAAACATGTATTTTATTCATAAAAGAGATTCTTCTATTTGGTGTTTTTGAAAAAAAAACATCAATACTAACTTCAGCTCTTTCTTCAACATTTTCATAACATAATGATAAATTAATTGTATCAAGTTCAAAAAACACTATGAAATTGTTCTTTGAGATCTCAAATCAAATTTAATAAAGTTTTCTACAGAAAATAAATATTTGAATTTATTTTGGTATTTATGATAGTCAAGAAATAATTAATAATGAATGGTTTTGTGAGTCTCTGTAATTTTCAAATGGAAAAGAAGAAGTTAGATCTTGTTTTTCTTTTAATATATGTAAAGATAAAGCATATTGACCTGATCTGATATGTTCGTGCTTTTAACTTATTGAAATTAATTGTAAATAGAAAAACTGAACTATTTTGCAATGATTTAATTATTCTGAAGAAAAAGAGAGTTTAGTTCTCAATGATTAACAACTTCTCCAAATTTTCTTCTGTTTCTTTGAAATATCGAAATTTTATTTTTGAAACTCGATATGAAAAATAAAATATAGAGGAAGTCATTTAAAATAATTTCCTTAAATTGAATTTTCCACACTGAGTCTCCAAAAGAAACTTTCGAAATTTGACTAGTTGTTGATTGTTGACAAATGATTTCATTTGTAGAAAAACTAAATGATTAGAAAAAAAGTGAACAGTTTTCGAAGAGCTCACTTTAAAAAGTTGAAAACTCATAAATACTGAATCATTCCATATAGTTATATCACATCAAATAAAAATAAAAGTTTTAATCATACATACTTATCGTAAGCAAATACTTTTCTTTCACTATGTTCACTTTTTTGTTTAGTATTTAATCAAAGTAAATAATCATGATATTTTTTAAGACTAATTGCTTGAAACACTTTACAAATGTTATGGATACGGCTACTTTGATTATGTACATGTGCAAGAATATTCATTATGAAATATGTATAATTCATCAATAATAAGATCATTATGAAGCATAGGTTGTCTTCGATCAATTTATACGTCTTACTGATTCTAAAAAACAAAGAAAAGAAATATTTTTTTTTCTGATGCAAACATACCTTTTTTTTCAGCATGTTGACTACAATCAGGTAATAATGATAAAAACTACATGGTCCTTGATAAAAAAAAAACACTTTCAGGATGTTATGTTTTTTTGAACAGCTTACTAAATGAAATATCACTAGAATTACGATAAAACTCAGTAGTAGTTCTAATGTTGTGTCAAATATATGATAGAAATTACTAAATATTTTCCCATATACTCTTTAACGAGATAATGTCCACACATATTTCATTATTTTCAATGTTATTTTATACACACCTGTACATACCTTATCATATTTTTTTCTACCTGCTAAGTGTGGTATTGCTATTACCATGTGTAGACTATAATGATTAATTGATGTATTTTGACGTTCTAGTTGTTTTTATTTGAGTCTTACTTTATATATTGCCGGTTACGTCTAGATTGTCACTCTTTTTTTTTTTGCTAGACAGAAAAAAAAACAAATGATGAAAAGTAGAAAGAGTCTCTATATTTTACGTTCTGCATTGGGATGTCTTCGAACAACGATACGTCTATTGATTTTCGAAAATAATTCATGTTATTAAACTGAAATTAATTTTGCTATATTTTCTTCCCATAGGTTATGTAATATAGAAATGATGATTTGTCTTCAGTTTATCTTGAATTAAAACTTTTACCAATTTAAATTTAAAATATATTGTTCATGTGAAATTTTTAATGTAAATCCTTTCAATGAATAATGAAACAATCTATTTACGGAATGGCCGCGCGTTACGAAATTTCATTTTTTCATACTATAACACTTATATCTCATCAACGGTAAAAGCTAGTCCTCTGAAATTTTTATCATATATAGAGACTATTTAGATCTATTATCAATAAAAATTTTATTGGTTTATATGCAGGCAAGGCTGAGCTATTAAAAAAATTCTGACCGTTACGGAATTCCAAAAAATGTAAATTTTTTTTAGGGTGACTGGAGAGTTAAGCATTTTACTGCGCAATCAAGTCACATACAACTAAACGCTCTGTATACAAATTGTTCAATTTTACACAAGCTTTCAGAATATCGGTTCATTTCTGAACAGAGTATAATTACATCAAACAAAAACCTGTAAACACTTTCCGTTACGGAATTTCGTGTTTTTTTGATTTTCTAATGGGGAAAGTTTGACATCTCGAAATTTCCAATTATCACGATATAAACTCATGTTTTCCCCAATCAAAGAGCAGTACACAGACAGTTCTAATGTTCGAGTATGCCAGTTTCACTCACACAACGAAATAGCATTAAGAATTCTGTCTATTTTTCAGGAAAAAAAGCTTGTCAGCGCAGCTCGAGAGGAGCTGAACTGTGGAACTCACGTATATCGTTTAAACTTGTTATCTTAATGCCTGTTTTTAAACTGCAAAATAGCTTTTTTTTCGAGTATTTATGAAAGCATTGATATATTATATAGAATCTAAAGTCTTATATGCGCGGTTGCTGAGGTCTGTAATGGTGACTGTCCGTAATGGTGGGGTGTCTGTAATGGGGGATATGTCTGTAATGTTCTCTTTCCCGTTGCTATGTGTCTGTAATGGGGTGGGGGGAGCCGCCAACCTCGAACTGAAAACTTACACTCACTATTTTCTTCGAAAACATACGTGAGTTCCATAAAATCAAATGTAGTAATACTCAATACTCAATTTTTTTGATAAGATTAGTTAAAGAATTTCTTTTTGGACGGTTGTCGGATAAAAATAAAGGTTTATATCGCTGGTCAACAAAGTATCTTGGAGCTTGCAACATGTTTTATAAACTGTCAGTGGTGCACTTTTGATTTCAGAGAGAATTTCTTTGTATTTTTGTGAGTTTAAACCTTTCTCCTGCGAGGGTGACCGATGCGTGGCCATGCCGTTTAGTGTTTCTTTATATTAATTGAAACAAAACGGAAGTTCAATTGTAGTGCATAAAATAAACGCTAGATTTTTGAGAATATTGAAAGAAAAAAAAATTAGACATAATAAATCTGTGAAATCTAATCTGTTTATAATAACATAAAAAGAACAAAATTGTAAAGACAGCTAAATTTATTTTATAATAACACGTGATATTTCGGTGTCTATTACCAGATACCATCATCAGACAAAAAGACCATATATGATACACATACAGCAATCAAATGGACGTTTTCGTTTAAGTTAATTTTATTGTTCTTTTTATACATGATCAATGACTTAACTTATCTTTAAATGTGGTAACACATTTTTTATTTATATATATGATATTAGTTTGTATAGATCTAATATATATGTATGTATAGTTTTATGTTGGTGGTTTTTTCGTCCGATGATGGTATTTGGTAATAGATATCGAAATATCATGTGTTATTATAAAATAAATTTAGCTGTCTTTACAATTTTGTTCTTTTTATGTTATACAATTGTCCATCCATTTTATTCTTAATATGTTTATAATAAGACTTGAAAAATGAATATAAAAAAATATTCAATATCATTTTTTCTACTTTCACCACTTGATGTTCTATTTAGAATTAAAACATACAAACTGTTAACATGTTTTGTTCAAAGTCTCTTTTCGAACTTTCACCACCTGAATTTACCAATGTTTTAGTTCTGACAGATCTAGTCTTAATGACAATATCTATAATGAAAACCAACGCATATACAAAAAAAAATAACATTTATGATTAGAACTAACAACCTTTTAGCCCATGTTTTTAATTGTCGAAATGCACTTCATTTATAAAATTGAGTTTCAGTTATTCATTACAATTCATGTCTCAATCAAACTGAATTCGTATAACAAACAAAGTTGAATCGGGAATAGTCTTATTTCGTCGAAAGAATACTTTCATTCTATAAACTTTGGTCGAAATAAAAATTTCGAAAAGAAAAATGTTCAAAGAGAAATATATCAAAAGATACCATGTATCGATAAATTCGAAATTTACAAGAGAAAATTGTTGGAAAGCAGGTTTTTAGAGAAGAGATGTTATTAGCGGATACTTTTAATCGAATCATGCTTGGATTAACTTCTTTTTCGTTAGCTACGAAACTTGCCGTTCAATACAAACAAATAAATAAAACTATTCAATGAGAAGGGTGTGTGGGTGGGGGTATGGGTGAGTGTGGGTGTGGGTTTGGCTGTGGTGTGTGGGAGTTTGAATGGTGTGTGTGGGTGGAGATGGAGTGTAGGCGCGATGATTGGATGGAGGTGAGGGTGAATGTCAGTGACAATGGAAAGAAGAGTACCATCTAACCACGCCCACATTCACACTCAAACATACCCCACATCCACCTCGAACTCTCACAAGTACCATGCCCACACTCAAACTCACACCTATCGCGCACACATCCACCAAGCACAGCCACAGCCACACTCCACACACCCACACCCGCCGACACCCACTCACCAGCACACTCCCACGTCCGCACCCCATAAACTTATTGTTGTTTGACTATCTAACAATAACAAATTTTGGAATCAGTAAGGTGTTTGTTATTTTATTTATAACGTGAGAAGAGAAAGACTCTAATTGCACTCCTTTGTTTTATCATACATAGGAATTAATTGATTACTAGAGGGTGTGGGTGAGGATGTGGTTTTGAGTGTGCCTCTTCTTTTGTATCACACCCACACCCATCGCTCTTTATGCTGAAATGACTGATAGGTGCCAAAATTTTGTTTTTCTAGTTGCTAGTCATATTATATCTCTTATCTTCTGAACAATTTCCCATGAAGATCTGTTACCTTTCTTTCTTATCCAAAAAAAGTTATCAAACATAAATTAGCTAAAAGAAAAATTAAAAAAAAAGGAAATAGTAAGGCAAAAAATGAAGAATCTCTCTCTTCATATTCAACATTCCTCTTCTCAAGGGTTCACTCTTCTCCTATTTCAATTGAAATATGGAATAGAATGAGAGGAATTCTTTATTTTACATTAGTATTTCTTTGCCTTTTTCTTTATAACAATTCTGCTTTTATTTCATTTGTGTGTTGAATGATGTTCCTCGTTAGAAATAAAACGTTATGAATATTTATAAAAATGTAATAGAGTAACTAATAGAGTAAGTAGCTTTTATAATTCTTAGACTATTAAATCTTGCACTATCAAATGACCTATGTGAAGACTGAAGATCTTTTTATCCCTAGTCGGATTTAACTTGCTTATAGTTCTGTCTATCCGTCCCGTCCTGTGTTATCTCTAGAAAAAATAAAATAAAAGAATGAATGAAAATAATTTTCAAAATCAACAAATCTAACTATAACAGTCATATTCAATGTAGTTTAATTGATTTTTCTAGATTTATTTCAGACTTCATTAAAAGTAAACGATTAATGAATCGGCATATTAATAATCAACTAGTAAAGACATAGACTACTAAGCTTACTTATGTCATAACAGAAAATATATTTCATATAAACATCTGATATGAAATAAATTGAATGTATATCAAAGTCTGTTTATCTTGCATAGGTAAGTACTAAAAGCGACACTATTAAAGCAGAGCATAGTTCTGTGTCCTGTTTTGCACAATCAATGACTCATATTCATCAACTATACACATTTATAATGGAGATAAGACAAGAACAAGTTTTATGATTTCGTTAAAAATTAAAATTTTATTTTGTCAATGTTTCTTCTATTTTCATATAGTTGGATTTATTAATATACGATCAATATGAGTTCTACACTATTCAAAAGAGAAGAAAAATTCTTATTAACTGATTAAAAAAACTAATCGTTTAAGAATCTATGTATCGAAAAGATATACAGGAGTCAATAGTTTACGCTGCATTTTTGAAGAAAACTAGGCATCTGTTTAAACAGTACTGTTCTTTTCATTTCTGTCATTTCTTCAGTGAACAATGTAAAATGATTTATTTAAGATTTAAAAGAGAAGAAAAGTTCTATATTTTTCTGGAAAAAGAAGTTTTCTTTTAATACTTTTCTATTGAAGAAAAAGGGTGTGGGTGTGAATTGTCTCTTTTGATACCTATACCCACACCCACTCCTTTACGACTTGAGTATTAGTACCGAGGAGAACAAATTCTGGGATTTTATCAATTCTAATTCCATTTCTCATCAATTCCATCAACGACATGGGAATCGTCTTCGATTTGAATTGAAATAACCGTAATAATATCTGTTTCTTAGAAGAGTAGGTTGACACTTTTCGAATTCCAGCACATTCAGAGGAAAAAATATGTTGGATTAAACAAAAAACAGCTGTACATATTCATCAATCAGTTTTAATAAGAAAGGGTCGATATAGGATGTTCTTGTATCTATAGAATCTTTCTTTAATTCCCATGAGCTAGGTGACTTATCGAATAAACTACTAAAACTTGAAGTATTCCTACAGACCGTAACTATATGATAAATATATCAGAGATGTCTTCAAGGCACATTTTCCCAACTTATTGTGAGACAGTAAAAAAATTTGAGATTAAAGATTTAATATCCATCCGTACTCGCATCATTGATCAGAGCAGGATATGTGCTCTATAAGTCGTAGAAAATATAAAGTGACTTCTTTTGCATGCATGTTCCGATACTATTATTTGTTTAAGCACCTTACAAAGTAAACTAATGATTGAAATTCTTAAGAATTCAATGAAAAATTTGTACCCTTTTCAATCGAATTTTTCTGCAACAAAACCAAAATGAAAATAGATTGATAATTTTGATTATTTTTGATTATGAATTAACGACTAATTTACATTGTTACTTATCCAATGTGAAATTCCTTATTTAAAATCTAATTTTTCTGAAGCAAAATCAAAACTTTTAATCTATTTATAATCTTGATTTTGCTACAAAATAGTGAATTTCAATCAGAAAATGTTTTAACAAATACGTAACAACATCAGGTAATGCTTAGGTGACAAGCTACGGTAATCAAAATTATCAATCAATTTTAGTTTTGATTTTGTTGTAGAGTAATCCGATCGAAAATCGGGAAAATGTTTCACTGAATAACAATAATAATACACATGGCGACTATAGGAAAAACACTGAGGAATGAGGCTGATATTGATAGTTTTTGGGTGTGGGATGTATTTAGAGAGAAGACTCACACCAATGTCCTTCTCTTTCTTTTAGTTCGAATCATAGTATTTGTTTGAAGGCCTGCGCAACTTGTTATCATATATCAACAAAAGAGGTCCGTTACATGTCTGACATTGACAGAAAGCCTTGAGAAAATGAATAGAAGTTGCTCTCTGTATTCATGATAATTCTAATCTCTATGTCACAAAAAAGCTTATCTTTCTCTGCGACGCACTATCATTGAAGGATTATTTGTTGTGTTTAAGATGAATAAAAAAGCAATACATACAACTGAGAGTTATGTAGTCATCTGGCTTGATGAGAATATTGATGAAAACAATGAAGATTATCAAAATAACATTGCCGAATTACGTGGCATTGTCAATGAAGTCAAATATTTCAGAACTGGTGAAGAATGCATTCAATACCTCAATGAATGTAATCAACAGAGAATATTTGTCATCTCATCTGAAGTACTTGGACAGCATGTCGTGCAAGTAATACACGATATATCCAACGTGAATACTATTTTCATTTTGTACAACAACAGAACACTTGATAATGGATGGATGAAAAACTGGAGAAAAATTAAAGGTGCATGTACATCAATAGAACAAATTAACCAAGAACTGAGACACTTAATCAAGATAAATAACAAAAATAGTATGTCTATAAGCATCATGAATTCTTATGAAGAAAATGGAAAAAAAAAACTTTCATCAACTGGATTCTGATTTCATGCATTTCCAAATATATAAGGACATATTTCTTGAAATGAAGTCTGATCAACAAGTTATCAAAGATTTTGTTGTTTTTTGCAAGGAAGAATATAATGGTAACACCAAAGAGATAGAAATTATCGACGAATTCGATAGCCATTATGAATCATCAAACGCCATCTGGTGGTATACACGTGAATGTTTCATCTATAAAATTTTTAATAGTGCTCTACGTACATTTAATGGCGATATCATTATAAGATTAAGATTTTTTCTTTCGGATCTGCAAAAACAAATTGAAACATTGTACAAGACTCAGACCAGTCTTTATCAAGGAAGACATTTCTTGTTTATCGAGGACAGAGCTTACTCACTACTGTCTTCGATCAATTAATAAAAAGCAATGTTGGAATCATGTGTTTCAATCATTTCTTATCTACGAGTACCAAGAGAGATATTTCTCTTCGCTTCGCTGAAGAAGCCTTAGAATCCGTCGATGCTGTTGGAGTTCTTTTTGAAATTATTGTAGATTGCAATGTACCATCAGCTCCATTTGCTTCTATTCAGAAGTTTGGTTATATGGATACAGAAGTGGAAATTCTCTTTTCCATGAATTCGTTTTTTCGAATCAATACGATACAAAAGTTGGATAAAGAACGCTCCCTTTACCAAGTTCAACTTAGGACAATACCCGATAATGACGAAAAATTATGCCGGTTACAAGATTTCATAAGAAAACAATCATCAGCTCGAACAGGTTGGAAACGTTTGGGTGAATTACTGTTTGCTATAGGTCAACTTGACAAAGCTGAAACATTCTATTCTAGAAAGCTAGAACAAGCAACTAGCGAAAGCGCCATCTCGCATGTCTATCATCAACTTGGTTGGATAATGCGAAAGCGAGGAAAATACACGGAGGCATTAATCTTTTCTTCAAAAATCTCTCGATATGAAACGAAAAATAGTCGTAGAAGATCACTCCTCGCTGATCTACATTTATGGTGATCTGGCTGCGATGTTCAAAGATATGGGTGACTACTCCAAAGCTCTTGAAATTTACGAAAAAGTAGAGCAAATCCTTGAAAAGAATTCATCTTCAATGCAACGTACGTTGGCTACTTGTTTTAATAATATGGGTGTGGTACGTAAACATATGGGCGATTATTGGAGAGCACTTGATTTTTACGAAAAGGCTCTCTCAACAAGAAAAAAAATCGTGCCTTCTAAACATCGATCAATTAAGTCTCCCGAAACTCCCTCGATTAAGCCTTGCAAACATCTTTCAAGAGCAACTACCTATGGCAACATTGCTAAATTGCACACCTGTATGGGCAACTATTCAGAATCACTTGTACTGAGCTCAAAGGCACTGAAACTGAAGCAAAATACACTATATTCAAATCATCCATTATTACCGAATTCTTTGGATAGTGTTGGTACTGCTTATAGAGCTATGGGTGACTACTCTAAGGCGTTCGAATTTCATGAACAAGCTCTTAAAATAAGAGAAGCAACCTTACCTTCAAATCATCCGTTACTAGCTATTTCGTACAGTAACATTGGGGAAGTATATAGTAACACGGGCAACTATTCGCAAGCCCTTGAATTTCATGATAAAGCACTTCAACTAAGAGAAAGTACTCTGCCTCTCGATCATTCTTCATTAGCTAACCCCTATAACAACATCGGAACACTGCATAAAGACATGGGTAACTATGCTGTCGCTTTTGAATTTTATCAAAAAGCATTGGAGTTGCGAAAAACAGCTCGTCCCCTGAATCATTCCAATTTGGCTGTTTCATACTACAATATCGGTAAAATTTATCAGTACATGGGTGACTCCTCAAATGCTCTTCAATGTTACAAAGAGTCGAGTAAAAGTTTTGCAAAAGTTTTAAGTCAAAATCATTCATCATCGGCTACTCATTACGATATTATGGGTTCGGTGTATAAAAATTTGCGTGAGTACCCGAAAGCACTAGAATATTATAAAAAAGCATTTGACATACGATCAAAAACTCTGGCTTCAAATCATCCATCATTGCTTAATTCATACAACAATGCCAGTCAAGTATATTCTAGAGTGCATAAACACTCGAAAGCAGATGAATTTCTTGGACAACCACCAAAAATGAACACAAATAGCCTGTCTATGAGTCATTCATCATTGACTATTTCTTACAACAACTTAGGTGTAGTGAATGCAAACATGGGTTATCGCTTCAAAGCACTGGAATTGCACAAAAAAGCACTTGGTATGAAGGAGAAAAACCTTCCTTCAAATCATCCAGATTTGGCTATCTCCTATAACAATATCGCTACAGTCTATAAACAAATGGGTAATTACTCAGCAGCACTTAAATGCTACGAGGAAGCACTCAAGATAGGACAAAATCTTTTACCATCAAATCATCCTTTATTGGCTACTTCCTATAGCAAAATCGGTGCAGTCTATAATACTTTGGGTGACTATTCAAAAGCACTCGAATTTTATGAAAAGGGATTTGAACTGAGAAATAATGTTCTGCAACCGAATCATCACTCATCAGCTAATTCCTACAACAGCATCGGTACAGTTTATAAAAATATGGGCGACTACTCAATAGCACTTTCATTTTTTGAAAAAGCACTAGTCATTCAAAAGGAAACCCTTCCACCGTCACATCCTTATAATCAACAACTAGCGGACAAAATTGACTATGTTAAAAGCCATATTTGAATTTCTTAAAACTTACTCTTATTCAATATGCTCATGTTCATCGTCATCTACTCATTGGATATGGACGCAGGTGTGCATGGGTTTGGGTGTGAAGTGGGTGTGAGTGTGGGTATGAGTGGATGTGGGTGTGGGTGTGAGTGGGTGCGGGTGTACATTTTCCTCACACCCACAACCACACGCTATTCTGATAAGCCTTTCTTCAGATTACATTTCCATAATAGAACTATAAATCGTGCGGTAATGAAGTTTTCAAGTGGTTACGATATTTAGTGCGTGACAAGGATTTCGCCAGTCTTGAAATGAATTTTTTTATATTCAATTATTTTAACGGATGAGAATAGAATGTAACAGATCTATGTACAGAGAAGTTCGAGATACTTACGCAGCACGTAGTAGTTTTATAGTTATTTGCTTCTTCTTTGAGCAACGCAGAAATATGTGAATACATCCAGAGATGAGATGAATTGTGTGAAGTGAATTCGACTTTATAACTTTTGATCGTTCAGAAGGAAGAGTTTTGGCTGTAGTCCGTCAATAGGCAATACCGAGAAAAGTGAGCGCGAAATTTCGAATTGTAATTCATTCAATAGAAATCCGTCAACTTCAAATTTCATCTCATTTCATACTACCCATCTCATCTCTCAATGCGTCAGCAAAAAATGGATGTATTCACATATTTTTGCGTTGCTCAAAGAAGAAGCAAACAACTATAAAACCACTGCGTGCTGCGTATATGTCTCGAACTTCTTTGTATATAGATGTGTTATATTCTATTCTTATACGTCAAAATAATATAAAAGATACGTTTCAATACGGGCGAAACTTCTATCACGCACTAATTTATGTTCGAAGGTTGACCGCTCTCTCTGGGTCGATTGATCTTGGGTTGATGTTTGCAATTAGTGTTTTTAAACTCTATTTATGACGAAAGTTTTCACTTAAAATCAATATCTATTCTGTCATTGATTCATAGATTCGATGTGATAGGTGCTTGCGCAAGCAGTATATAGAACAATTGATGACAAAGAAGAAAGTTCATTTATCTGCATCAGGCGAACTCGATAGTGACTCCAACATATTTGGGCAGTATGGTAAACCTTTCCAAATGTCCACCCATATTGACTTCAGGACCACCATCACCAAATGTCACCTGCTGCATAAGTCTAGCCGCGATCACCTTGAGCTCAAATCGAGCCAAATCTTGTCCAATACATTGTCGATGACCACCACCGAATGGAATCAACGCATAGGGATGATGGTTTTTATCCTCACCCATAAATCTTTCTGGATAGAACAGTTTCGGATCAATTGACCATAACCGAGTGTCTCGCGCGAGAGTATGAAATGGAATCTCCACTTGATTGCCTTTGAACAGTTGAGTACCACTGTTGGGTAGATGATCGTCAATCGTCAATGTACGAAGTGTTCCAGGAAAGGGCGGAGAAAAACGAAGTACTTCATTGATAACACAATCCAAATAGACGAGTGAGTCAAGACGATCCAGTGACAAATCTTGCCTATTACCATCACCCATCAGTTCTGCCTTGATCTTCTGCTGTACTCGCGGATGTTTACTCATGAGATAAATGAACCAAGTCAGAACTGTTGAAGTTGTTTCATAGCCTGCAATTAGAAACGCAAGCATTTTGTTCAATACTTCGCTTCGTGAGAGACCTGTTAACAAACAAAAACAAAACCACGCAGTTTCATACACAAACAATAAGAATGAACATAATTATCATATTTTGTTGAAACAAACGTATTAAATTTCATGAATTTTAAACTAAAGTGACGAAGTTGTGTCCGAGTCAATACACACTCAAGGCATAATTTTCAAGAACAAATCTAACCTTTTTTTTCTTCTTCACTTTTCGTAGCTTCTGCTTTCTCGTCTTTTTGTAACGAAGCAACGAGAGAAGCAATCAAACATGTTCTTTTTCGTTGTGCTATTGATTCTGGATTTTCGGTCAATTCATGATCTATCATTCGATAGAGGTATCGTTCAATAGTTGTTCGCGCTCGTCGATGTAGACGGCTCAATTTCAAATAGATACGGTATAGACTACTTGGCATGTAGAAAGCCATTTCGAGTGCACTCAAAAAATCTCGTAATGCCCGGGTGAGCTCATTATTTCCTGCATCACCGTAGCCATCGAGCGTCTCCAAATCGTAGTTAAATGCAATTAATCCAAAGATCGCGAGTAGAAGATTTTGGCATTGTTGGACAATGTCTAGATGGACGTGTTGAGTGGGACTAACGCGCCAATTAGTCAATAGTTTGTCCGTGCAATCAACAATTAAGTCAAAATTGGAGATGATCTTGCCACGACGAAACAATGGTAGAATCAACGCGGCGTGTCGTTTGTATCTTGCACCTAAATATAACTATAGATGAGTTTGCAATCAGAAGAGTGAAATTAACCTTTGAGACTAATGAGTCCGCCTGGGAGGAGGACATCGAATTGTGAAACAGTAATATCGCCTTGATCGTAAATATGTCGATGAGTCAAAATGTGCTGTACATCATCGATGTGACCCACGACAAAAAGACGCCAAGGACCGAGCCAAATTTGAAAAATATCACCAAAGCGATCTTTAAACGATAAGAAGACTTGAGCAAGAGATTTGCCATCGAACAATATACCCGTCTGAATCAAATTTCCAAATAGAAAATGAGGTGCTAAGCCAGGTAGAGAGTTGTAAAGAGTAAAATATTTCAGCTTAAAATATAATACCAGTAAGGCGACGATAACAAGAATCAATACGAGAAGCATTTTATGCGCATGATAGAGGCAAACTGCTGTCGTATCAAGACTGCTGATATAATGTCAAAAAACTTACATACGCACACATGCTACCTTTTTTTCTGTTCTCTTTCTTCTATTCGTGCATCACATATACACCAATGATAACAACACGAAGTCTAAGGTATATACGCATGATAGTAATAGACATAATGAGATGCAAGGGTGTGGGTGTGGCTCGCCTTTTCATCAACACGCACATCTCACACCCACACCCCACACTCATTTCAGTCCCTTAGGGATTATGTTAACAATTTTTGAATGTTGTCTATAGGCAATTTTTGAAATAGTAATCTTAGGTTGCTTTGCAATTAGAAGCAAACATCAGCATGATGAATTTGAAAATTACTTTGCTAAAATCAAGAGTCTCAGAAAATCCTTTATAAATCTTGAATTGAACATAGTAGAAAGTTGAAGCTTGTGTAGTTCGAAGGAAAAAAATTTTTCGTATCGATTAATCACGTGTCAAGTCAAAATTCAATGAGAAAAATTTTAGAATATCTTTTGGAAAATCTATACGAAGAGTTCACTTGATTGATAAGTCATCTGGTAAATTGAGACTTTAGAATATCAAACTTGTATTATCAAGACTCTGAAATTATCAACGAGTCAACTAGAAAATCTTGATACAACTCGTCAAAATCTGGGCCAATAGCCTCTAGTCAATTGAAAATCCATGATCAATTCCTTGGTGAAGATCATCAAATCTTAGTCGATTGTAAAGTGTCTTTATATGAACATCAACATATACTTCCGAATCAGGACAACGGATTTCATTCTTCTTGAAACATAAACGAAACACGTTTTTTCTGACATTCTTCACTTAGTTGTAGATTTCAGTTCAAGCAATTCTGATATGTATTCAATGTGCCTCTGATAAAACACATTTTAGTAAGATTCTTCTAATGATTATCTGATATTCGTTTCGATGGAAGAAACTGTTTGTTATATAAGATTCAACAAATATAGATAGGAGGCAGTTGTGCTACCTCATAATTTTTCAATATGTCGTTTCATTCACATAGCGAACATTCGATGGCCAATGTTGGCATATCATATTTAAAGCCTTTGTCAAATAAAACCTAAAGAATAAGAAATAGTGCTTGAATTGGAAGCCGTTTCATATCCTAACCTCTTTCTTTGGTGTTTCTTCTTGACATTCTGGGCATACGATTTTTTCTCTTGAAAATATGAAAACTAATTTAAGTTTAATAGAATCTCGACTGATATTTTTATCCTTCTACGGACCCAACACACGATTTACATTGACGATGCCCATATAGGAGTTGCACAGGATCTCGTAATATGAGGTCGCATATTCAACAGAGGAACGCTAAGCCGATAAAATCTTTATTTTTTGAGTCGAAACCAACCATGCGTTCACAATGCTATAACATAAATGTAGAGAAATACAAATATAAAAGTAAACAAACTCTAGAATATTGGATATTTGACGTTGGTCTATTCTCATGTATTTCGAAAGCCGTTGAGGTTGAACCTAAAAAAATTATAATATTGATTAAGTAAAGTGTGGGTGTGGGTGTCGGTCTTGAGGTGGATGTGGTTGTGGGTGG
>CAJNOP010001036.1:32682-58629 GCA_905250075.1 Rotaria sp. Silwood1
ATTGTGCTTTAGTTCTACATGATTATGGTGAATACAGAATCGGATGCTGCATGAATTGTCAAATTTTGAAGAGTACTCCAAGCAACTGTATAGTTCTGAAGAATACAATTTTGCCATTCTTACATTTTATTTCAGCACTTTTGTTTGATCCGATTACTGTAGCAACTAATAGTGAGGAATATCTAGAGTTTGATTAGTCCTTTGAATGCCAGTTATTAAAATAAGATAACTTTCTAGCTTCACAATCATCCCCGCGATGGCATACATGTGACGCTGTTTGTCTACTAAAATTCCCCTGTTGTATGTTCATGAGATAGGAATACCCTTTTACCAGCGGTCTTTTGTTTAGTAACACCATCCACAGTGAGTCTTTGTATTCTGCATTCTACACATAAGTCATGGCACAAATAACTTCACTTCTCGATACCCGTTGTAGAATTTCTTTCTAGTATGACCGTTTTGGTCTGGGCGTCAGTGTGAGTGTAGCTCAGGTATAAGAATATGAACCCCATCCAATGCCTACGCCCACAGTCATGCCTACAAACTCAGCTGTTCGCCGATACCTATACACCGGCACCATTTAATTTAGCATCGAATTTTGCATCCAGCACAGTTGGCTATCCCAATAACACAGATGAGAAAGCGACTCAAGACAAGGAATATCGTGTAAAACCTATGGAAAAAACCTGTTTTTCCTCACGAGTCCCTGTCTTTTTACCTGATGGGGTAAGGGTGTCAATGTGTGTCTGTGGGGGTACAGGTGCGTGCGAGTGAAAAAAAGATAAATGTAGACCCCACACGTATCCATACCTTCTAATTGACATATAGACATGCATTAAAACGTGTCACATGATGACTTTTTGCCTAGTCAATGAGTTAAAACCTTTTCATATAAGAACTTATCCATGTTAACCAGTTTACTTTTTTGATTCATCATATTAATGAGTTTTAATGTCTTTTGTTTTCTCATTTTTTCTAGATGAGCGCTTCGAGACATCAGTGAGTATCCATTCATTGCCATGGGAGGTGTTAGGATATAAATATAAAAATATAAGTTTTAGAATAGAGCCCTTTTATCTATCACTACAAGGGTGTAGGTGTAAGCGTGTGCTCACATCGAGTTACTTTACACGGCTTTCAATAGTAGTTATTGGCACATATACATTTTGGATTGAGCTCTAATTGGGCTCTGCAATTACTCCCAATGTGCAGAGGTCTAAAGAGTTGTAAATTATTATAAGAGAGTGATAAAATATACTGAAGTTCTACACTAAGATTTTTATGACCATGCATGATCATATTGTCGGATCTTGCACAGAGCTGTATTTAAGAAATAATGTAAGACATCTAGAACCAGAGTTTTGCATATGATTTTCTGTATGACCTTGTATATTCATGAAGAATAATGATTTATGATCGGATCGAAATGCCCAAGAATCCGTAACTGGTATAACTACCCAATTTTTCGACTGAAGATTTTTACTTTATAGTTAATTACTAAAATCTGAATAATATCTAGTAACACAGCATTGATGTAATATGAAGATTTAGTTAGTCTCCATTTCAAGTCGACAAGTCGGGAGTGTTTTTCTAATAACTCTTGATCGGAACAAGCAACCGACCTGCGCTTTTCGTCATTCTGAAAACCAATAACTAAAGAATGAAAACCCTATTAAATTAAATTGACTAGAAGACTTTCAATCAGGTAGAGTTTTCCAAAAAATATCCAGAATCATGTTCTGTACTTATATTTTTTTCTTTTAAACTCAAATGTGATTATGCAATCGGAAGAGTGGCTGCCTTTCTGCCTAAGTAAGCCTGATCTTACTAGCTTGTTCTATTTAATGGTTATAAACGTTTTCCAGAGAGTCACAATAATCTATAAAATGATCTTGAAGAATTCTTCGCATAACATGTCACGATAGGAGTAATTAATCACCGCCAACCTAGTGACGACGTTTGATTAAAAAGTGGTCCGGCGTCATAAGATCGAGAGTTGCCGAATAAATGTTCTGAACGCCTTGCAATAGCAGAGATTAGGCTCTCAAAAATGCAAATTCTGTGATATAGAATCACTTCACAATTGACATTAAATTTCATCCCTAGATTAACCATGATCGATTTCTTCTACTGTGAAACATTATAGGATAGTTGGAAACCATTTGATTGTTTTTGTGGCGTACCGGTAACGTCTATAATTCTGGAAGGAAACGAACGAATGAGGTCAGTCTCAGTTAAATTATAAAAAAAGCAATTTTTCCTATCGTACTCGCTACATTCTGAAAGACCCTAGTTGATTAGAAATCTTTTGCTCAACGGAATTATATATGACTTTCATTCTTTAAATAAGTCTTCTTCGATCAGCGAAAGCTACCAAATGCTACCTTTCTGCTACCAAAATTAGTGGTGGAGCCATTGCTTTGGGCTATGGAGGGCTCAGCCCTCCCTATGAACCTTTGATCGCCCCCTCCTTAGCGGATAAAATACATGTTCAGAAAATTTCGCAGTGGAGGAAGGGGATGGCTGACCCCCTAACCAGCATTTGGCCTGCCACTGATCAATATTTGTTCAAAAGCAACGCATTATTACTTGATTGTGAAATGACCTACAGGAATCCGAATTTTAAGAATACAAAAGTCTTTTTTCTCATGTGATTCAAAAGTCCATGTGTCCTTAAAGTCTTTATATAAAGAGACTAACTATCTTCATTATGTTTCCATAAAAGCAGTCATACTTTTTCTTATAATAAGAAAAAGTTTCATTGTTTTCATTTACAGAGTAAACATTGAGTAACTTTTTGTAAAATTATTATCGTTTCCTATAACCGTAAATTTTCCCATACCTAGGAAGATTTATTCGCAGCTTCCCCACTGTTGGACAAATTGCATTCATTAAAGCCTCCGCATAATCAAGTAAAACTTCCAAGAAGTCAAAAAAATAGAAGAAAGCTTAGAGACCGTGATAAAATTTTAAAAATATCTCTAAAACCCCGATAATATTAAAGAAAGAAAGAACTACAACATTATGCAACATAAGATACTGCGATAGCATAAAGAATACAACATAATTACGAAATGACTCGAAACCTACGAAGTAACTATCAAATTACGGAATTCCGACACTCACAATATTCATCGTGCTTGAAAAAATAAACTCTTGTATTAAAGCAAACAGTAATAAATTAGAGTAGTATTAATAATCTTCTCTTGTATGATAATAGAAACTTAGTATTATGTCTTCAAATAACAGGAAAAAAATCTTTCACTTGATGAAAACATAGTGAAGATATTCAACTATTTATCATATTGTAAGTTTTCGGACTCCTATTGCAGATGAGCTTTCTACAAGAAGAACCAAATTTGAATCGTGTTCTTCAATATTTTTCAAAAAGTGAAGTTATATTGAGAAACACCCTTGTTCATAAATGTTAAAGTGTTTTGCCAGAAAAATGAACATAGACCATGAAGATCATGACAAACAAATTAGGATGCTGCTCCCCTAATCTTGTCACGGGAGGTTGTTAACACGACGAAGATTCTCAGATACAATTAGAGCGGCTCCTTTTTGCTCATGTTTTTATGTCTTAAAAACTACACTCAAAGCATTAATTTTTATTATAGACCAGCACAAAAGCAAAACGACGTAAATTAACATGAACCTCTTCGGGTCTATTCTTGTTATACTATTCGTTTCAACTGTCATCGATTCTATTAACATTTATAAAAACGAAGATAAGTGTAATAGAAATCAAACATTAAAATTATTGCATGAACAACAAATTCGTGATTCGTTTAATAATTCATTACTGTATGATATTCATTATTTTCTTTCATTCTAAACAACATGTTCTGTATTCTCAGATACAATGAACAACAAAGAAATGTGTCCTATGTTCCTGACCGTTTTGAAGCTTCTGATGTTGTACTTCGTCCAGATGGTCTTATAATATATGTTGTATTTGACAATACCATTCTAATCGGTGCCTTTTGTACGCCGTTGGCTACTCAAACTATGAATTGTACTGACAAATTGCTCTACTGGTCCAATAATACATTCAATAAAGCTAAATCAGAATTTGAAGGTATAACCTACAATTCATTGCAAGACACATATTTTATAGTACAAGAAACGATTCCATCGACTGATACTCCAGGTGTATATAACTCGAAAATTTTTGAAATTCAAATAGCAAAAGATCATTCATTTCCGTCCATACGTCTTATCCAATCATGTAAAGTGAACTGGACTTTTGATTCAAGTAGTAAAGGATTTGAAGGACTTCAATTTATGACACATCACAAGATGGGTAAAAGTTATTTACTTGCATTATGCGAAGCTAATAAATGTACGGTTCAAACTGCACACAACCATTCAATTAATGTTGTCGGACACGGAAAGCTTATTGTATTGGAGAAACATGAAGCTATACATAATGGTGAGTCAACCGTTTCTTTTCAAGAAAAACAATTTTTATTCCCAATTCTTTTAGACCCTTGTCTATGGGTATCAGTAGGTATCGTCAATCTACCCTCTGATCTTGAGTTTGTTGATTATTCTGCAGTATCAACTTATTCTCAAAATTCATTGATCTATATTGCTGTAACAAGTCAAGAAAATAGTCAAGTATGGATAGGTACAATAGAAGAGATTGATCAGAGCCCATACTTTCGAATAACACCATCAAACAGAAGTAGTGTGTACAATATACCACAAATAATTGGCAATGGCAATACGTGTGAAACACAATATTGTAATATAGAAGGTGTTGCATGGGTAAATGAAAATCAACTCGTTCTAGTATCAGATCAAGAAAAAGCAACTCAAGGAGTAGTATGTTCTTTTAAAGATGAAAGTATTCATTATTTTTTAATTCCAAATGTGAAAGAATCTATGGCTACGTATCCTAGCTATTGTTCAAGTTTGCTTCTTTTCTTAACTCTCTATACTATATTTTACTTCCCATCGCATTGATTACTTCTTTTCTATGATTATAATCACTTCTTGTGAACAACAATAGATTGTCCAATATTTTATGAATGTATATGTATATCATCCAATTCATTTTCACAATTTTAAAAATAAATACTTCAGAAATATTTTTCTTTTGATATTGTTGAAGAATGTTATCTAAATCAACTCGAATAGTTGAATTCAAAAATAAAATGCCTTGAAATTGAGATATTCAACTATTGCGTTCCGTTACTTAGAGATTTATCAAAACAAACACAGAAATGAATCTTCTTGTTGCGTGTACCATGCAAACACATAAAGAGGGTGTGGGTGTGGGTGTGTTAGTAGATATGACTTAATAAAAGTCAAATCAAAAGCTAGCAAGACACGTGTTTCGACCAGAGCTAGAGTGGTCAGTTATCAATTGCTTAAGATTTTTTGATGGAAAATATAAATTTTTCTCCTACTACGTACAACTAAAGTCAGGAGTTAGTAAGAACTCCTAATTTAATAGAGGACATAATATATAGAATCATCAGAAAGTTATATTATACAACTTCCAATAATAAGTAGAAGAGGGGTGTGGGTGTGGGTGTGATAAAGCTACCACGATAACCTTAGATTATTTCGATGTTACTTATCTCAAATACTTATCAAGTGGCAGAGACATCAGCTTGAGAGATCCCAATGATAAATTGAAATCAAAGCATGACACCTAAATTCTACAAAGTCAAAGACTAAGTAGAAAACCCGTATAAATAAAATGGGTGTGAATAAGTTACCAGGATAACCTAATTTAGGATTATTTCAGATGTTTCTAACTCAAACTTATTAAGTGGCCTTAGTATCAGTTCAAAGAGATCCAAAAGTAAATTTTGAATCCAAACATGATACTTGAAATATCTACTAGAAGTTTTTGAGAAAACCCAAGTAGATACACTCACATTAAAAGTGGGTGTGTATAAGTTACCACGATAACCTAATTTAGGATTATTTCAGATGTTTTTGAAGAAAGTCAAATCAAAAGCTAGCAAGACCGGTTTCGATTACCGCTAAAGAAATCACATATCAATTGCTTAAGATTAAAAGATGTTATGAATATATAACTCTTCTACTAGGAGTTACCGATGTCGAAAGTCTTAAGAGAAGACTCTCAACTAGTTGATAAAACCTAATTAATTATCATCTGAAAGTTTTGGAAAAACAAAGCTTCCAATGACAAGGTAAGAGATTCTCGATTTATTAAGATATAACTTTGAAGAAAGTCAAATCAAAAGCTAGCAAGACCGGTTTCGAAGAGTGTGGAAATTAAACTTATCCATGCCTGTATGTTTTGACTGCGAGTCAAGTTGTTACTGTTGACTGTGCTGGGTTGACCGGATTTGCTGAAAATGTTTGCGAGAAAAAGTGTTAAACTGAACATTTTGTGTGTGAAGCGTTTGGTGTGTAGTTTTGTTGTTGGGATTACTTACAAAGTGTTGTTGTAAAAGGGATGATTATGAATGTTGTCTTCATCTATGTGGGCGTCCAGTTCTGGTGGTGTCATTTGTTTGTTGAGTAGTGGCCACAATTTTTTTGTTTGCGATTATGTTTGTAGTGTCCAGTGCTGTTGTGGGTTGGTTTATCATTACGGCGTCATTAGATTATATTTGATTAAGATGAGTATTGTTTTCATCGTTTGTATCGGTTGCTTGTAAGAGAGTAACGCCGGTTTGACTACGTATGGTGTCGGTTCCTAATGAATGGTAGGGAAAAAATAAGTTTAGCTCAGAGGTTTACGGGTATTGTTTTATTCATTTGGTTTAGGAAATACTTGCCTCAGTTGTTGGATTATTGGTGCGACGTCGAAAGCATTCTGAGTTGTAGACATTGTAGTGGTTAGTATATATCTAGAATATAAAGTATAAATGAAATAGTTGTGATTTCAAAAAGAATAATGTAAAACAAGGTACCGCTGTAACAAAACTATGAACATTAGCACTATTGAAATACTAGTTAATATGTTGAATAGTCTAATTTATCTGTTTGAATAATGATACGTACAAGAAAGTATAGTACATGAAACATTTCACATAGGTAACAGGAAAAAAAACGAAATATGTACATAACAATATTCGACAATAAACAGGATCTAAATAGTAAAAGAACACAAGCGAAAAAGAAAAAGAAACAGAAAAATAGTCTTTGATTTTTTTTGATCGATGGAAAACAATTTGTTTCATTGATGGAATCATTCTTGTATTGTTTGATGAGCTGCTTCTGTAGTTGGTTGCATCGTGGTCAACATATCACGTTTAGGCTTCTTGTGTATTAATAGATTTTGTAAAGTTCGATTTAATAAAGTACCAAGAATAAGTCGTGTATTTTGGCAACGTGATCCTGGATAAATATAATGTTTTTGCCATATTTTACGACATTCTTTTTTGAAATCTAATAATGGTCCACTTTCAAATGTATAATGAAGATAAATTTGATCTTTGTGTTCATATGTAGTTTGCTTTTGAATGAATTGATCATTTGACTGTACATTGTTTTTATTTTCTCTTCTTGTTGGCTTCTAAAGTAATGTATGATGTAATTTTTGATAGGTTTCACTATTTAGGGTGTGGGTGTGGGTGTGGGTGTTCTCCAATTGCACCCACACCCACACCCACACCCACACTCACACCCACACTCACACCCACACTCACACCCACATCCACACCCACACCCAATTCTACTTGTCAAATAATTGAATAGAATAGATAAAGAAAAAAGAAAAAACAACAATATATTCATTATTACTGCATTTTCTTCTGATTTATTATGATTTTCGTTTATTATTCAAGTTTATTTATACTAAATTATGATATATATATTTGCAGTTCTTATAACTTGAACTTACTAATTTTGGTTTCATTTATGGCTATTAATGTTGTATTTTGATTTCATGTATAGATATTGTCGTTAAAGTGGATGTACTGATGATGACCGAATTTTACAAGCTGGTTCTAACAGACACTGGTCGAAAATTCTACTTGTCATATAATTGAATAGAATAGATAAATAAAAAAGAAAAAACAACAATATATTAATTATTACTGCATTTTCTTCTGATGTAATGCGCTTGGCTTTATCGCTTCTATTTAGTTTTATTTGTTCGATGAAAGCTAGAAAGATACTGAGATTATTATTGGCTTCTTCCTTATATGAATTATCATTTGTAGAAAATCGAGAACTTAAACATTCGAATGCTCTATTCATACAATCAAAATATATCTCAATACATTTTAGTTTTTTCTTAAGACTTTTTTGACTTTTTGAAGTGATCGAAATTTCTTTGAGTTCGTAAATTTTACTAAGAAGATCATCAATATTTTCTATCAGATCTTGCATCTTCACTTTTGAATGAAAAGAAATACATGTTTGAAGATATTCTTCGAAAAATTTCTGATGTTCACAAAAGAGTTGATTCAAACTTTTTTGTTCTTTTATTTTCTGGTAAAATCCTGGCTCACGGTGTTCTAGTTCTTTTTCAAAATTTATCATTCTATTAAAATGATTCCAACTCCTACCCATACTTTGTTCGTCATTTGCTTTATCGTGTACATAAAGGATATCATCATACGATAGAATCCAAATTTTGCTTGAAATTAAATGACTGTAATTCGTCAAACGGTTTAACTGTCGACAAATCAATCGAATCCATTCTTGTCTTGGTGAATTCGAATTAATAAATAGATTTAAAATGTTAAGAATATCGACTAGTTGAGATCTGCTTCGAGGTGAAAGCGGATGTTCGGATGGTGATTTCAATATTTTATGAATTGAATTTAGTGTGTGCACAATCTCATTCATAATTATTCGTATAGTATAAATATGATGGAATGAAACAAATCAGAAATTGATTATGCTATATTAAAAGAAAAACAAGTCTACTTTAATATGCTGATATTGTTAATATTTTACCTAATTTTATTTCAATCGTTGCATTTCGATAATAACATTTTTTTGAATTGTACAAACGATCAGAAACTATGACCGCCGCATAGACGAGTATGGATACAGCTCAGATCCAGAACTTACTATATCGAAGCGAATTTAAGAATCAGAAAACTGGTTCATGCGTAGAAGAAAAACAAAAACGAAATAAAAATAAATGTGGAAACCTCGGATTTAAATCCGAGAGTTATGTGTACTTCAAAAAGTGAATTAGACAGATGAGTCACCCTAGAATGTATGGATATCAAAATTGTCCTGGCAAACCCTTTCTGTAAACACTTAATTTCTAGTGGCTATTGCTCAGCCAATACGATTTGGAGGCAAATACAGCTCAGATTTGAACTCTTCACCTTGATTTACCCTAAGAAACTCGTTTTTCCTATAACTTGATTTCTATTGGTCACTGCTCAACCAATGGGATTTCGAGGCGAATGGAACATAGATTCGAGTTCTCCATTCTAGAAAACCTCAAACTATCATCTCTGTGATGGGAAGATAGAGCTCTAATTGTGGATCATATAGAGCGTCGACAAAAACAGAACCGAATTCCGATTAATTATCTTTGCAATAGGCGAGTTAGCTTTCTTGTTTCTTTATGTTTTATATACCATTTTGTAGCTCGTGGAAATTCTCTATCGAATGGTATATAATAGTTGGGGTTTTATCTGACTATAATAGGAAAAGTTTTTTATGAAAACAGAGAAGGGTCTATCTTCTCATAGGGAAAAATGACTATTTTTGCAATAACTCAGCAATGGTTCGGCCAATCATTCTCATCTTCGAACTCGACCGAGATATTGTTAAGACTAAACTGTGTAGAAAATTTCATCGCGATCGCACTCTCTTTTCAAAAGTTATCGTGTTAACGGCCGGACATACTGACCGATTCTAGAGTGTACTCACTTTTTGAGTACACAAAAATCAATAATAACAAAACGAAAATTAAATAATAATTTCCTATTTCTCTCAAAACAAATGGATGCAGTAAGAACATAATTCTTAGAAAAAAAGAACACGAAACTAAGTTATTCGATTGTTCTTTTTATAAAATGCGCGATTACTGTCAGAATAACTCAATGATGAAAAAGAAAAATTAAATAAAGCCAACCTTTTAGTTTCTTTCTCAGAAAAATGATGAGCAATACATGGGATAACCGACTGAAGAAAAGAAAAGGGAAGCGTTTTTTTTTCATTCTATTGCTTCTGTAAAATATCCGGTAACTATCGGCATAAGTAAAATAGAAAAGAAATAAACTAAACTAGCTTCCTCTGTTTTACTGTTAGGTCTTTCTCAGAAAAATGACGAGCAATACTTGAAATAACCAACTAAAAAAGAAAGAACAGTGTTTCTTTTCATTCTATTACTTCTGTCAAATCTCCGGCAACTATCGGCATAAGTAAAATGGAAAAGAAGTAAACTAAACTAACTTTCTCTATTTCTCTGTTAAAAAAGCAGGGAAAGTATCGATGTAATTAAACGAAGAGCAGCGAAGTAAACTAGCTTCCATTTTTCCGATCAAGTTAACGATCTCTACGAACATAACTAAATGATGACAGACAAAGCAATCAAATTGAACCAACTAATTTAGATTGTCCGGACGGCAACGCACAACTATGAGAATAAATAATTTAAAACAATAAAGAAAAGAAAATAATTTGACGACTGAATTCCTCCAATAAAATTACTAGGAGTGTCATGAGAACTAAATAAAAAAAATACAATTACAGTAGGGATGTGAGTGTGGTTGTTCTCTTTCGCAACACACACCCACATCCACACCCGGTAAAAAAAACACTCAAAAGCGGATTATCATGGAACAAATCCATCGAATCCAATCAGAAAATAGAGAACTTTCGTGACAATTATGGAGGAGTACACAAAAAATATTCGTTGGTTTCTTCAACAAACTCTTACAGACAAAGACTGATGATATATTGATTCTCTGAGTACTATGTGGGAATGCACTAAATCCATAGGATTGAATTTGGATTTGAATTTGGTGCATCCCCAACATTATCATCTATTATGTGTGATCCAAATATGAGATCTAACTATCGTTGTATAAAGGAAAAAATGAAAGGAATACTGTGTTCCGTTACTTTTGATCCACCCTGTATGTTTTGATTAAGAAACGAGCAGAATACAGTATATTCTCCTGAAATTTTTCAAATGATTTAGATTGTATGATGACTTTGAATTGGAAGAACGGCTGACTTCTGAGAAAGGCACAATATTCTTCTATTCTGTATATTTGTCTTCTTGGGTGGGTGTGGGGTGTGGGTGTGGGTGTGGGTGTAGAGTGCAAGTATCGGTAGAGGAAAGATAGAGAACAACATCCAAGCACACACTGACACTGACTCCCACACCCACACACACTCACACCAACATCCACCCATTTAGACGCAATGGGATATGACGACAAACTATTTACTTCGTTGCTTCTACATAGCTGTGTCGGTGAAAGCTGTTTCCCGTCGTTTTGACTGCTTGATAAGTTTTCTACAGGTTTTATTTTCGTCTAGGTGCACTGCTGTAAAGGCTGAAGCTTTTAGCATTTAGCGTCACTCGTTGCCACGAGCTTTGAAGTCTTATTTTTACACCTTGAGATATGCTTCTCTGGATCGCAGGTCTTTCCCCTCACCCTAGCACATTGATATGCAAGGAAAGCTATTCGCCAACGTCCTGACGTGTTTCTGGACGTTCCGAAGCTTGCCATTCACAGCCATATTTCACAAGTTTAACCTTAACAATGTTATACTTTCTCTCATGATATTTCTTATTACTATAGGCTGATAGTTTAATCGTCTAGTCTCTTGAATAAGCTAGAGCGATCAATAGAACGAAACAATAAGACAATATAGAAAGAATGTATATATCATTTGATATTATTAAATTAAATAATGAAAAAATTAAAGCAACTAAACTATCAATCATTCTAATAATATTTAATTTATTAGTGTGACGTTTCGTTCTATCTTAGAACATCTTCAGACACAATTATGATAAAAGAAAAGCGAAGTTCAAAGACAAAAAACTTTTAAACAATGGTATTACAAAATAAAGAATTTCTTTCGTTCTTTTTAAACATTCCAATGCAAATGAGTCATCTTTCTCCCCCTTGCATTGGAATGTTTAAAAAGAACGAAAGAAATTCTTTATTTTGTAATACCATTGTTTAAAAGTTTTTTGTCTTTGAACTTCGCTTTTCTTTTATCATAATTGTGTCTGAAGATGTTCTAAGATAGAACGAAACGTCACACTAATAAATTAAATATTATTAGAATGATAGAAAGGATGTAAAATATAGACTACATTATAGAATTGAGACGTATAAAAAAAAGAAATAAATGTGAAATAAGTGCAGAAAAGTAAGTCAACTAGAAGACTAGGCGACAAACATTTATTGATCAATTTATTAAAGAACTGTCGGTCATTGACTTCGATTTCATTGTTGTCTTCGTTCTATCGAACAATTCGATTATATTTTCATAATGTATAGGGTTTTTAAATTACTTTCACTTGCAATTCAAATTTTCCTAATAAGTTACTTGCTACAGCCAAATAAGTGTAGCCAGAATGATCGTAAAAACTTGAATGGTACGTTGTTGCCGGTTTTAGCTTGTATTTTATATGTGAGACTATTTGTTTTGTTATTAGATGATTCGAATGTGACTTTTTTTTAGACGACGGGAAGATTTTACTTATCTTATCTTTCATGCTTTTATTTTATGCGAGTAACTTTGTACTACAGATTTCGTTGAGAAGGACTGCACTTATCAAAAGCAAAATATTCACGGTGAGCTTTATACCATGAATGCATGCAAACAAGGGAAAAAACTCATTGCCGCCCAAGATGCTTCATTTCTAATAGAGTATGCATAACAGTATGATTCTCTCTATAATATTAGGCTGTGAACATTGTTCAAATGCATTAAATGGTTAACAATTGACTAACTCATTCATTATCTATTCGAGAATATAATTATCGATGCTTGCAAAGCTCAACTATTCCACGAGGGCTTCGTATTTCATTGCTTACCTGAATAAATAATAAATGTCCATTATTGTCACTCACGCAATCCTCGACCAAATTTTCAACTCTCTCGATATAATACACTATTTTACAACCGCTATCGACACTAATATCCCGTGTATTTATAAAGATAGCTGTGACTGCTGAATTAGCTGGGGTGTGGGCGTGCGTGTGCGTGTGCGTGTTCTAGTTTCTCATCCTCACACTTGCAGTCACACTTGCAGCCACGCCCACACCCACACCCTTTTATTTCATCTTACTTGTTTGGTACAGTTAGAGATATTTCACTTTACTTTGCCGATAAAGTAAAGTAAAGTAAATTAAAGCAACTCAACATTGTTTTACTTGATAAAGTAAAGTAAAGTAAATTAAAGCAACTCAACATTGTTTTACCTGATAAAGTAAAGATAAAATGCCACCCCTATTGAAGAAAAAACACAAAGCATTTATATTCTGATATCCACAGAGATGGTGTTGTGCTGTGTATGCCAACGACCCGTCTATTTAGCTGAAACTATTCAATATCAGAGCAAGGTTAGCTTATGAATTTTATTTCATTCTATCGATCATCAAATTCAATAACAGGTGTATCACAACTCATGCTTCAAATGCACCCAATGCGGAACAACGTTGACTCTGAGCACTGCACGTAGTTTTGACAAAATACCATACTGTAAACAGTATGTGTTGATTGTTTATGAAGCATTACTCTTTTCTTTGTCGATCTTATACATGTTCTCTTCTTATTGAAGACACTCACCAGAGACGCAGAAACCAAAGGTGGTCCCTCCAATGCCAACTGAAGAGAAGCATAGTACGAAAGAGGAGGTGAGCTCAAGGTCATTCCTTGTTAGATCCAAAAAACGCAAGTTTTTCGATTTTGATTTTTCTACCAGTATTAAAACTCTTTTAAAATGACTCCTTCGCAGTCTGTCTGTACTTTGCATGTCAATAATGAATCATTGGCCATTGTATGGAAGGAGTATCTGATGATTTGTCAAGTTTTTTCTTATTTGAAAAATATTTTCACGTTGATCTCTAGCAACTGTCAAGTCCTTAAAGTTTCATACAGTTCAAGTGGATTTTGATTAAATAAGTACTATCGAGGACTTCGAAAATCGTTTTAAGTTCTTTCTGCAACACTCTAACACTTTTTAGTTGAAAATCCACCTTGCAGAGCCAAGTTAACTTATGGTATTATGTTGCATCGTTTGACTTTTTTGAGCATTATCACGCATTAGATCATAAGTAACACGTATCAGATGTCAATTCGCTTGGACCAGGACTGAACAAGTGTGGTACATGTCGATATTCTCTGAAATAAAGTACTTGAAAACGACAAAAACATCGACTTCGATAATTTTTTCAAACGCCACTACAATATAGAAAAATCCATCGGCTACAGATGACAGTTGCGAAAGCGTCTTGCAGCGTTTTTTCGACACCGTGAAACTCAAACGAGTCACGAAGTGGCTCTTTCATTTACAGTTAGAAAACGACTAACTGATTAGATGGGGGAGTTCTCTGAAAAGACCGATTCTAACTGAAAGTCGTTTAGTGAGATTTCAAAATGCTCACAAGAAAACTGAAGCATGACAGCGTTGTAGTGTTTCCTATCTGTCAGACGGAAATACCTCGTAAGCATTTCTCTTCGAAAAAAGGCGCTGACATACAGTTGTGCAACGCAATAAACTACGTCAAGAGGCTGAAAAAACGCTGACAAAGGGAAACGTTGTATAGAAGGTTATGGAAAACAATAAATCACTGAAATTGATGTGATCAAGAATTAATGAAAGGTAAAACATCAGCTGAAAAAAACTTGATCATGTTTGGAACAGTCCGTCGTCGAGCGCTCTCTACGATACCTGAGCTTTATGCCTGCAAAGCTGAAGATAAATATTTCACACTCTGGCAATTTATTACATTGCTTAGTTTTTTCAATTCTATGAGAAACTGCCAGCTTTCTATGATGGTTTTACGCGCGAAAAAGCATTTTTATTTGTAAAAAGTGTTTCGGACTCAGTGCGAAAGGGATCCTCTAGCTAGTCATGAACTTTTTTCTATGATAAAGATGACCGCTACTCATTTAAATCAGTTTACTTCTCTATTCGATATTTTCCGCTCATTTTTTTCAGCATCTGTGTGACAATCATACTAAAATTTTCACCAGTGATACAATCCATAGTAGGTCTCGGACTTCGGTGGCGCCGCCTCCATCTATCCAAGATCAAATAAAACTTCCATCAACACCTCCTTCATTGCTCAAAGAATCTGTACAATTCGAACCGTCATTGTCAACGGCTTCGATATAAAAAAAAATCTACACAATCCCAATTATCCTCATCCACCTTTTCGTTGCCAACAGAACCTATCACATTTGAAACATTATCATCACCTCCTTCGGTACCAATGAGGCCTATACGATCGGAACCACCGACGACGACAGATCGACAAAGTGTGCTTATAACCGGGTATGCTGCATTTCAGTCACAAGTCGAGCTTGCCGGTCAAATATTCACTATCGATCCAATGACGCGACAAAAGATCTTCGATACGTTCAATGAATTTAACATTATTGTATGCGGATCTGCTCGTGTGGGTAAGTCTACTCTAATCAACGCTATCTGCGATCGGCCACTTGCTCAAACCAGTCCTGGTTTTGACTCGTGTACGAAAGATATTTCGTGTTATGTACTCAAGGGAAAGTGTCGCATCGGCAACGAATCGATGACTTACAAATATAACTTCTGGGACACGCCAGGTTTCCAATCGTGGAACGAGACAGACATTCGTACCAATGTCGAGAAGATCGTGAAAAAGCCCAAGTCGGATCCCTTGTGCATGATCTACTGTGCCTCACCGGGTTCCTTTGCCGACACTCAGCAGTTGAAATGGTTATTAGACGTATGCATTCGAGAACGAAAAATTTTCTGTGCACTGGTTGTAACCAACAAGTGGACCGGATTAAAGGAGCAACGAATGGCTATTTTGAACACATACAAGAAGCTCCTGGTCGACTATCACGAACAGACGAATGAAGAAGACGGGGTAATCTATTTTGGAAATGTCGCACTATGTACCATGGTTAATGCGCAACCGTATGTGGACGAAGAGCAAGGCTTGAATCATGAACAAGCGGGTATCGACGAGCTTATCGAAGGTATTATGACGTGTTTGGAGGACTATGGCAGAGTATTTCAGTGGTGCATGGTCGTGATGCAAAAGAAAGGATTTCTAAGTAATTTAAAGCGGAAAATGCAACAAGCTGCAGTTGATATCAAGGATTTCTTCACAAGCGGATTTGCTAGAAAACAAAAATCGCAAATAGTTCATCTTTGATTGTTTCCTCTCGAAATACTGAATCAATATATGTAACATAATGAAATGATTACAAACGATCATTTTTCGTGTTATAGTGTGCGATAACATGAATTCACGATTCCACGGTTTTATCTTAAACATAACAAAAATAAAATGGAGCATCGATCATTAGAGTGTGATAATTGCGATCAGTTGATGAAAAGGAAATCAACATCTTAAAGAAGATTGCTTTTGAGCCTGCTAATTATTATAGAAATGGACCGATGGGCACGAGTATGGGTATGCGTGTGAGGTATGAGTGTGGGTGTAGGTGGGAAGTGAGTGTGGGTGTGGGTGTGGAAGTAGTGTGTATGTGACTGGAGCTGCAGGGGTAGATGTAACTTGAAGAAAATTCAAACCCATACCCAACTATACTCACATCCACACCCACATCTATCCCCGCCCACACCCCACACCACCCGCACTAACCTACATCCCACACCACCTGCATCCACCCACACCCACACCCTCAACGATTCCGGAATGTTGAGCATCATCAAATAGGATGCATCGTCACTTCTTCGCACTTCGTGGTCTATGACATCTCATCGTATTTGCACAACAAGTGCAACTCTCCTCATGTCAATATTCCTTACTATTTTGCCTTGGTTTGTCTTCACTAAGGAATATTTTAACAGTAGTTGAACGTAGAAAAACTACTGCAGTTGTATTCTGTACTGCTCCTGCAAATCCTTGAATTTTGAGTCCTTGCGCAAAGCCACCTGATGTTCTTGATCAGCATCGTTGATCCTGTCGTTCGGATAAGTATCAATCGAATCACGCTGGAAAATCACAAAAATCGTTATCTGGGAACCCTTTATCATGAAAGGCTAAGTTGAAAAATTTATTTTAAATTAATACAATTGTGTTTCATCAAATTCGAATTAGTGTCGAGAAATATACTGTGATGCGTGACAACTGTAAAAGCGCTTAATAAATGCGCCTAAACATCACTTTCAGTGTTTATTTTTCTGCCAGGTTGTTGATTGGCCTATCATATACACCCTAGAATCACGACACGGTATGAAATACAAGAGAGAAATCTTACCAAATCAAGCTGATTATCGTTTTTTGAACGAATACTGAGATGATCGATTCTAAATGAAAAACTCAGAAGAAAGTATATTCGCAGACGAAAGAAAAAGAATGATTCTCACTTTCGTTCAATACTCTGTAAAGAAACTTCCATTCGATTATTCTTCTCAAATTTCAATGTATATCGCCAATAGTCATCGGCAATTGCACTTTCACGTTGCATGGCATCACTAACTATAGAGATATGAATGATCATCACATACGAAATTGTTGACTTACTTTTGAATTGTTCCTGAATGATTGTATCGATTGTTGTGACATTATCCAGTAGTGGTTCTCTAATAACTGTGAAACATAAAGTGTATAGCCAAATAAAAACTGTTTAATACTACTGTGTTTATGTCGGTTTGGGTAGAGTTGAACGCGTGCAACGAGAAGTCGAACGGCATTGATCAGATGATAGATGATGTTGAATGGTGGTGGTAACAGGGGTTTTGTGCTATATTCGTTGACAATTAAAAAGCGCTGATAGCGCCACAAATCATGAGACTGCGCTTCTACATTCTGAATGGTAACACTAGAAAAAGCGATAGCAAGAACGCGACTAGCAAGGTTCTTCTTACTTGAATAGTGCAATGAGAACATTGAGAAGAAGCACATTGGCAATGGCAACAAAGATAATCGCGAGAACGAAAGCCATATTAGAATATGGATCGGTGCCAGCTATGCATAGAACAGAATACGAAATTTCGAGGTCATCGTTAGAGACTCAAGCGAGTGGTAAAACAAAGAGATTCGATTAGCATGAAAGTTTTTTTTTGACTATTACACAAAAGTGTACGCGATGAAGATCGCTATTTCTAGACGGTTCATGTAAAAAAATGCTTGGAACTAGATTTGAAAGCTTCCTGTTCGCTTCACAACTCTAGAACTGTAGTTGCCCAGGTCTGAGAAACACGTATGCGCACTCCTTTTAAAGTGATGAATTCGGTTTTTTGATTGAGAGTTTGTAACTCAAATAGAATGATATCCGAAGCGGAACACCATGAGTGAATTCCGATTTACAATTATGGCCCAAACAGCAACGAACACCGCCCAGATTGTTCTGAAAATTTGAGAGAAAGCCGACGTTAATCGGATTTTCTTTTTTTCTCGCACAGTACGCAACAAAGATGGAAAGCAGATAACCATATTTTATACACATTTTATCTTTGAGACTTTTGGAATCTGTCTCTTGAAGATTTTCGCAGACCAATGTGACATTTGAGACAAATGCAAGTCACTCGTTAACTCGTATTGAAAAGGTAAACTATTTGTATCGACTTCTTATTATAATAGAGCTTATCGCAAAAATCATAGCTACCGATGTGATCGACTTGTCCAAATACTTTCCAGACGCCATAGTGGGCAATATCTCTCAACAATTGCCACGTCCACAAGCCACGTCCGACAGTAGTCAATGTGACATTAAGCAATTGTCCATCTTCACTGTAATTCCAATGAACTTGAGAGACTGAGGTGATCAATGACCATGATGTGATCGAAAAGGCAAACAGAAAGATGAGAATGAAACAGATAAAGAAGAGGAGATCTTTCATCTATATAGATAACACGACGAAATACATAGATCAAAGAAGAGAGACAAACCAACCGACCGTATTAAAGATCATAACTAATTTTGGTCCTAGTCGCTCGAAGGCGGCAAATAGATGAAGAGTTCCAACGAACCAAAGGATTAGATCAAGACATAAGATGATTCTAGAAAACAAAACAAGTGTGTTTTGCTTCAAAATAACGTCATCATATATTGGTTCAATATCGAACAGAAAAATCTAAAAAAATTTTGAAACTCACTTCGAAATGGTAAAGAGAGTTTCGTTCACAAAGAATCGCGTGACGAATCCGACAAGATACAAGACAATAGCAGCGATATTAATCCAATTCCGCATGGAAGCAAAATATTCACTGCGTTCCATTTGATAAAACTAGAAAAAAAAAACATAGAGCTATATTTTCAAAATATGTGATCTCTTTTCTTCTCACTTGACGCAATTCTTCAAGAATTAAACTCCACGTACAAATGTGAAGAATGATTTCAGTAATTGACATTGGTAGATATGTTATGTCTGAATTATGTCCCCGATAAATATTCCATGGAAAGTAGTCAACAAGAAGAACAAAACTGAATAGTCCAAGAAATGTGATGTAAAGTATCTTCAAAAAAATAAGACATTGATATGACCCGATGCGCACATAATCCAATTCATATATTTACCACATTGTAGTAGAATCGCACGATGGGTGCCTGATAGAAATAGCGAAATTTTTTGGACCAGCCTATAGGTTCATATGCAGCATCTCGATCAGACCTTGAGATAAAAGAAAGAATGTAATCAATACAAAATATCCTGCTTTTACATTATGACAGTACGAATCATGGCAGCATATCTTCCATTAGAACGACTTTTGGCATGTGAGAATATCTTTGAAATCGTGAACGGGGAACAGAGAGATAGACAGGAAGAAAAAATAAAAATAAAACAGACTTGCTTGTGTTCTTGTACATACGATAGAAAGATATAGAACAAAGGGAATAGTGGAAGGAAGATTGTACAGAAAAAAATCTAGACAAAAGAATATTATGATTCATTGAAGCAAGAAAAAGATTACTTTAAAGTCGATGGCTTTTCGTTTGTAATTAATGTTACCGAACCTGTAGCATACAAACATTTTCTTGTAATTGATTTTGGAAAAGAAAACTGACCATTTATTGTCGAGATAGCTTTGAACACACTTCGATGCAAGAAACGATCGACAAGTGGCTCCTTCAGCAAGTTTAAGTGGATCGACATTGAAAAAGGCGACGGCCGGTTGTTTCAAAAGTTCGACCGCAAAATATTCGTCATTATCAAAACACCGATCGATAATCGACATAGCATACGTGTCGAATTCACTGAAATAAAAAAAATCGTGCGGTGAAAGGACGGGGTGCATTAGGCTATATCCACACAATGCGATTTAATGCTGAATTAAGAAATCTGCAGGCTCCACAAAAGGCGAAAGTGGGAGACAGGTGTGCATCTCTCGAATAATTGAAAATTCTCTGTTAATGCCCAGCAAAATGGAGTAAGACATTGTCGAATTTCTTACTGTCTCTGTGAGAATTTTCAACATTTCTTCATTTTTCTTACTAGGTGAATAGAGATTATTTCTGAGATGGAGATAGTAGCTAAGGAGCTCACTCATAGTGTGATGAATAGAGCATGAATTGTGCCTCATTTCGATACCACACATTCATAAAAATGATCCTTCATCGAGTTAAGACGAGCAAACAAGAAAGAATTACGTGTATTAGTACAAATCTTTGCATTTTCAAGCGCTAATTAATACGGGGTCTAACATCTTAGAAAATAAAGGTATTCCAGTCGTGAGAGTTCGCTTCCTAGCAGAATAAATAACGGCTTACAAGAATATATATGATTTGTTCGGACAACAGTATGACGCTATGTTCAGGTTCGAGACCTTTTTATTCGGATAGGTTTTTCGATTGATAAGTGCCTGAGGTTAGTCGAATTTTCTATTTTTTCACTTAAAACTAATAAAATATTTGGAATCTAGATGATAAGCTGACTGGATCATATGGTTTTCAAAAATTTCTGACAGCTTTCAATTTCGTCGAAGAATTCAGCCGTGGTTCCACTTAACGAAGAATCACACCTAAATTTTTCGACAAAATTGGAAGTTGTCAGAAATTTTTGAAAAGAATATAGATTGAGTCAGGTTTTTATCTAGATTCCAAAATATGTTATTAGTTTTGAGTGAAAAAAATAGCAATTCGACTAAAGTCAGATAATTATCAATCGAAAAACCTATCTGAATAAAAAGGTCTCGAACCTGAACATGTCGTCATACTTGTATCCGAACAAATCATACATGTTCTTGTAGCCCGTCATTTACTCTGCTAGCTAGCGCACTTTCACGACTGGAATATCTCTATTTTCTAAGATGTTAGACTATCAACATTAATTAGCGCTCAAAAATTCAAAGATGTGAACTAATAATTCTTTCTAATTTGCTTGTTCTCGACTCAACGAAAGATCATTTGTATCATGTTGTCTGAGAAGTTCGTGCAACTCACTTAATATGAGATCGCAGGATAACAACTGCTGCATTTATTCAATGTACTGACCTTCACTAGCAACCACGCGCCGCCAAGGATCACACAAACTCTGTATGCCTTTAGAAAAAACCTCAGAATCAAGATCGCTCAAGTACTCCTCGACATTCATTATTACTACATCATCGGGGCCAAAACTCTTGCCAACAAGGAATTTCTTCAAATGCGAAAATATGTGGTAAACAGTAGGTACAATGTGCGAAAACCAGGCTGGATGATTCAATTCGACGAAGTCTGTCTGATGAATGGCAGCCTATGCAATGTTGCACTTGTGAAAAGGCACGTTCTCACGAAGAAGCAGCATCCTACGGTTGTTTTTGCCGCGGCGTTTCTCCAGGAGAGCAGCACGCAGTCGCTCTATGACTGATGTATAATAGGAGTCACAACTCGTGTCTTCATGAGTCAGGCAGTCGGTGATCAGCACGCCAGCTTTGCCCCAGAGAATTATTAGTATGGTCTTGCCAGCTGATCGCTGCTGATGAGACAACTTGGTGTCTTTTCTGCTGACTTCTTCCAGGCCTTGGATTTTAGCTGGCTGACTTGGCCGTAGTGCCGGACCTATGATTCGCCCCCGATTGCGATGCAATAGAGAAAGTTAGTCTGATTGCTTCACTTGTCTGCAGCAGCCCCTGACAACACTCCACTTGGCTGGCGCATTGAAGTGGAGTCAATAATTTTGATACCCAATGTGTGCAGACCTTGTTCATGCCTGAACGATTGCTCGTGATCTCGCAGGCTATTGCTTTTAGAATGTCTAATTCGTAGACCACACAATGGGCCGAGACTTGTCGATCACACATCACAATACGTCTCACGGCTTCAGCGTTTTTATAGATGGTTGTGGCTGATAGGCGACCACTTCGTGATTCATCTTCTAAGCCACGTGTTGAGTCCATGAATTCAGTCATCCACTTTGCGATAATACAGTACGACGAAACACAGTCCTGAAAAATATTTTCCAGCTCCTAACTGATTTCGGTGGCATTTAGCCCTTTTCAAGTAAAAAACATTATGACTGCTCACTGCTCGATATTTCTGAAACATCGGCAGATATGGTTGTGAGAACTAATTTTTTTCGTGTAGAGAAAATGATGTGATCAGGTCAAACAGGAATGAACCATAGTAAAGATGCAATTCATTTCAGTATGACACGCTACCGACACATGTGTCGACACAAAATGACACAAAAATTACTCAAGTCTTAGAATAACGAAATATTTCGTTTGCAATGTTTCAAAAAAAATTTGACACATCATGACACGCTGGTGTAACATGTGTTACACAGCATGACATGCTGGAGCATATGTGTCAAATTATTTTAAACATTGCAAACGAAATATTTCGTTGTTCTAAGACTTGAGTAATTTTTGTGTCATTTTGTGTCGACACATGTGTCGGTAGCGTGCATATTGAAATGGGGCACGCTCTACACGATGGTGTAAACTAAATTTTTCAAACACTCAGTTCGGGTTTAGTTGCACGAACTTTAGGAACAACCTGATACGATGTGGTTGTATCAAAATCAGGCACAAGTCATACTTGCAAATAGCATATGTACCCGTAATTTAAGACCTTACGGCAATATTTAAACATAGTTAGATTTACCAACGCATTTGCTCCTTTATCATATTCTCAAAAAAAGTCAATCAGATGAAGAAGATATACTATACAACTTACCGGGCATTATTTTCGTAATGTCGTTTAGTGTCAGAATGAAGTGCCATTATGACCGCTTGCCGATAGATTTGTGCGGCAATTAACGGTGCGACAGATTGATTCTAATATTAGCAAATATTCAAATTCTGGTATAGAAGAAGGAAATTGAATAGATTCTTACCCAAGTCTTTGAACAGAGATATTTCCCCAGATCGAATCGATCTTGAAAGATAGCCCAAAGAAAGAGCTCGCGCGCTGAATGTTTTCCCAATGGTGAGCTCTTATCTGATGATAATCGATAAAGCTACATGAAGAGATTCACACTTATATGTATGTAGACACACTCGCACACATACGTCGGAATGAATCTTGAAATAGCTTGAATAATAATTGTCTCTTGTCAGAAAGTTTTCTGTACTCTTCTTTTCCACTGGTAATCCATCGTCGGTCTGTTCAATAAGAAAACATACAAAACATTTTATCGATTAATTTAACAATTTTTGAATGATACACACATCCGTCGTCGCATAGAGTTGTTCAAGATCGTCAATAGTCAATTTTTCGAGTGGTGTTCCATATTCGATGAGCAACTCGACAAAATCGACATGACCTCGACGAAGAGCTTCGACTAGAGCTCGACAAAGATCGACTTCCTTTCATTTAAATATGTTACTATCGAGAGAACAAAACAAAATACTCGCGTACTTCCCATTTTGAAATGGTCGTATCGGTGAGAATGTGCTTTGCAGCATATTCAAACTTTTGCCATGCCTGACAAGAGAGTGAGATTGAAATCATTCAACACATTTTGTGAGAAATCAAATTTTATACCATGGCTAATTTGAGTTCGGCCACTTGACACTGTTGTTCATTATTATTATCTACCGAGAACTTGGCGGCTATACAGATTATAGATACGAATTTCTAAAAAAGGGCTAATCAAAAGCATTCACCATTCAAGAGGGCTTCAAGAATGGCATCTTCCAAATTGCCATGATGATGCTCACTGTCGAACTTGAAAATGGTTACCAGTTGCTTTCGACGACGCAACACCCTACACAAGTCGTCCTTGACGTCATCGACCCATGGACTATTGTTGGCTTTGGTTCTCTCCAATCTACTTAGATAAGAGAAAGACAAAATATGCTCTAAACGAATGAGAACTCACATTGAGCTTAATTCAGTCTCTCTGGAATAAGCCATTGGATCATCTTTATTATTGATAAATCCTGCCCGAGATCGTTGCGGATTTCCATCAACACCAATGTCGACTCTACAAAAGTATGTATGCAGATCAGCGACAAGATCTGCAGCTCGACCAGACTCCTATTTCAAATTCAGATGGAAATTGTGCTCCGTTAGTGAAGATATGTGAGCCTGCTCTCATGGAGCCAGGATCAGAGCTTCAAAATATATGTACTCCATTTATCTATTCGTGAGCCTCTATTTATGAACTCACCTTAACAACGACCAATGGTGTGTTCGATTCGAGTGCTTGACAAATAGTTCGAATCGACAATAATCCACCTTCAACAAGAACCATAACAATCGGCGTGAACACATCCGTTGTTGCATTGATTCGCCGTGAATGCTTTTCAATTTCGGCTCGTTGGAACAGAACATTGTCAGCACTGGACGATCCACCATCAAATAACAAAAAATGTGTGTGATTTGGCTCCAAATCGCATAGTTTCATTTCTTGCCGTTTGACCACATATGAACGAACACGGTAATTATTAGCAACATCCTATATATGATGTGAAATAATAGATCAATACTAGAGATTGAATCTCACAATCTGATCAGATTCAATCCGACGATGATGATGATATTTCGGCGGCACAGTTGCTTTATTCAAAGTGGCATTGGTGGTTGCATGAGATGGCATCGTTGTGGTATCGAGCTGTTCACTGCCAGCTGTATCATTCCAACTACCAATTCCAATGCAGGGCACATCAAGACCATGCTTGTGATTTTTGTAACGATAATTGTTGAGGGCTTCACCAACTTCTTTAACCACGCCAGCATTTGTTCCTGTCGTGATCAACCATGCGTCTGTGAAGGAATAAACAACTCGATATTATATTTGAGGATGATCGCCAGGATTGCAGAGTCTGTCGGAGTTTCTCCACCGCAAGCATGAAGATCGAGAAAACTTTCCCAGTTGTATAGAGATGAGGGCGAATATCACGTTTCTTTTTAAAAATCTGTCTTGAAATGAAAATAGGTTTGCGTTTTCGTCCACAGAAAAATTGGATTGCTCCTCAAGGAAAATCTGGATTTCTCTTGCGGGTGAATTCGAAGTTTTATTTCCGCGAAATCTCTGCTTCCCACATTTTAGTCGTCGAAGCTTTCTCATTGAATGACTTCGTTTTTCATTCCGCCTACAGCTCTCTTTCCCTCCTCCTCTATCTTTCTAGAATTTCCCTACGAGAGCCGGTTTTTCACGTAGCGCTGCTGTAGTCTACAGGTAGATTCTACACCCCTGATGATCGCTAAGAAAAGCCTTATTATTATCAGCGTAGCCTCTGTTGGGACCTAAATATGAAACTTACACAACTCTGTTTGTTTATGATAAAAATCGCCCTTCGCTTAGATTCGTAGCGCTTTGCATATATATCATCACAAACAACGAAAAACGAACAACGTATTTCAAGAACCTTCGGTCTGCGGAACTGAAAATTATTTAAAAAACCTGTTTTTTAACTATTTTTTCTGCCACATTCTGTGAAGGAGGAGAATAGTTGGAAAGTT
>CAJNOP010001037.1:0-24068 GCA_905250075.1 Rotaria sp. Silwood1
AAATTTGGGCTTTAGGTGTTGGTGGTAAAGATATTACACCACCACCGATATCTCAAATCCATTTAGAAAAATCAGGATCTGTGATAGCTTGCATATTGCACTGTAATTTGAATGTATGAAAAAGAATCAAACAGAAGACTTTTATTGTTGGAGCAATAAGGTCGCATCGGGACCCTTTTCTGATAACGCGCAGAATTTATCGGAAATCATCACCTAACACAACAACCTTTCTACAATTTCTTTCACTGTATGTTTTCATGTATTCTTTTCGTTTTTGCTGTTTCTCTGACATTTTGTAAAAAAATTTTGAAAAGTGATGATTTAGAGTTAATCGATTTTATTACAAAACCTTCACTATATGTAATACTTGCTGTTATTTAAATTAAGTGTAGTTTCTTCTTTTTTCTCCTTTTCTCAGATATTAATTCTATCTTCTGTTTCTCTTAATCTATATAGTGTAAGAACTAAACAGTTGGGTGTCAATTAGTAATAAAATAATTTCAAGTTCTATAATGTGTTTTTGTAGAGCGCGTAGAAAAAGAAAACAAAATAAAATAAAATATGACTGACATGCATATATATGTATACCTTTTTTTCGTTATGTGACTAATCATATGAAAGTTCCTGAAGGAGAACGCTTGTAAAAAATAATATAGATTATTTTGTAAATATGTAAATTTTTAGTTTTTATAAATATATAAATAATTAATCAATAATTAATTATCAAATCACTCACGTACCTAATTTCTTTTCAATCAGTTAATAATAAAAGAGTTCTTGCAATATTCAGCTTTGCTACGATTATTTATTATTTTTACTCTCAGAAAATTTAATAATACAAAAAAAGCTCTGTAAATATGTTGCTGCTGCGTGTGTAGAAAAATAAAACAAAATATAATATGACTGACATATATATTTACATAATGAATGAACATACACGACATACATATAAATATATATATATAAATTCTTTTTTCGTTCTGTGACCAATTATATGAAAGTTCTCGAAGAACTGAAAAACACTTGTACATTATAATATAGATTCTGAAAAAACACTAGAATTTTACATTGTGATTGAAAAATTTCGATCTTATTTCATTACAACGAAGACCATTCTCTATTTGAAGAATTATTTAAAATGATAAGAAACAAAGTTTTCATGCATCAAAATTCAACAATCAAGCAGACTCGAAATCGTATTTGAATAATAGTATTAAAATGTGTATTCTGGTATTCTTCAATTATCTTGTTATAATTTTACTTTAATCTTTATTAAAAACATTCTTATTCATTCTTTTTTTTAACTAATTCGAAAAGATAACAAATACTAAACTAAGAAGGAATAGTTCTTTACATATGATAATAATTTTCATATTCAACCATCAATATTGGTTTATTATTAGGTGGACGAAATAGTGGACTAGCTATACGTCGACGATTTGTATCACCCAATTGATCAATTTGACACATTTCATGATCACATAATGCAAAATCGAATAGATCGGAATATTCAATTAATTTTTCTGATGTTGTAGTTTCTGGTATAACAATAAGACCGTTTTGAAGATGCCAACGTAGAATAATTTGTGCTGTTGTTTTATGTTTTGATTTTGCTATTTCTTGTATAATAGGATTATATAATGCTGATACATCTTCATCATGTTCATTTTCTCGTTTTAAATTTGATAATGGACAATAACTAATTATAGAAATATTATGTTTAATACAATATTGATGCATATTATGTTGATTACAATATGGATGTAATTCAATTTGATGTACAGTTGGTTTTATACGAGCTATTTTAAGTATTTCTTTAATTTCTGATTCATTAAAATTTGATATACCAATTGAACGTGTTAATTTTAGATCAACTAAATTTTCTATAGCTTTCCACGTATCACGAAGTGTTACATTTTCAGCAAAATAACGTGTTTTTTCATCTTCATTTTGTGACCAAATATTTTCAGGCATATTTTTAAATGCAACGGGTCAATGTATAAGATAAAGATCAACATAATCTAAACGAAGTTTTTTTAAACTATCACGTAATGCCCATTCAACTTCTTCTGGAGTATGATGCTAAAATAATGGTCAATAAAAAAACATAATTCATTAGAAAATAAAAAAAAACTTTTTCTTTCTACTTGATTCCATAATTTAGTTGTTATAAATAAATCTTCACGTTTTGTTTGTCCTTGACTTTGTTCAATTGCTTCATGTATACCATTACCAACTTCATGTTCATTTTGATAAATCCATGCTGTATCAATTAAGCGATAATCACAATTTAAAATAGCTTCTTTAACAATATTTTGTACCTTTTGCGGTTCATTTCGGCATGTATCAAGGCCTGATATTAAACAATAAGAAACAAAATCATATTAAAAACCATTATATCATATTTTACCTACACACTAAAATAAAATACGTCGTATATATGTGTCGTACAAGAATGCGTCGCAGACTCCATTATAAAAATGTGTCGTACAAAAATATGTCGCATTATAGATGTGTCATAGTCTATATGTCAATCGTTCATTCACCGATTTGTTTCGCGAGTGCAGCTGCATATAACCGAGCCTATTGGACGTACTTGGCTTATACGTTTTCGTATGTCTTTTTTTTCTAGATTATTTCTCGACCATTTATTATTCGAGAACATGTCGAGAGGTCGCTAGATGATCGAGAATGGACTGCCTCGAAGTAGTCTGATCAAGATCAAATGGTCTCGAGACAGCTAGATCTTAAGATCTACCGTCTTGAACTCAAAGAATAGGTGCTACTATTGGAAATCAACTGAAAAAATAGTAACTATTCGAATTTTCAAAAAAAAAACAACCCTCGTGCCGAAAAATGGATTCGAACCACATGTTAAAAATGTGTCGCATGTGTCGCACAAGAATGTGTCGTACGTCCACTGGAAGAAATGTGTCGTAACGAGCTCCTCGTGTCGCATATTAATGTGTCGCAAAGCACGACACATGCGACACATTTTATCTTAGTGTGTAATTGTGGCATGGTATATTTATCATTTAAAGTTATTTGTGAGTCCATTGATAATATCTTGTGTTTGTGGATCATCATTGTTAGATTAGAAATGATCTAAAATCAGTATTTTAAAGAGTAAATTTGCTAAAGAAGCCGAAATTTTTACCTTCTTAAAATTATCATTTTCCAGTTCAAGATCATGTATTTTTGTTTTTGAAAAACTAATTTCTTCTTTTAAAAAAAGATTTTCTTTTTTTAGTTCAGTAATCTGGATTTGGGCATTATTATGGCGTTGACGAATATCATTTACTTCAAATCTAAGTTGTTCAATAGTAGACCGAAAAGTTTGAAATGCGAGATGGACCATAGACTGCAAGGAGAAAACATTTTGTTAACAATTGGGGTGAGGATGAATTTTTGTTGTGACCAAATGTTAGAAGAGAAAAAGTTTCTTAACATAGTATACCACTGTAGAAATCGACGAATCTATAAAGGAGAGGAGTAACGATTGGAGAGACTCTTAAACTAAAACCTAAGAAACACGATCTGACCAATAGCAGACTATTCTACGCATTTCTTTGGCTTTACAAAATAATAAAGTGACACAAAGCTTGTTCATATCGGCGCCTCGCTTGAATCACCGTGTTGCTGTTGTTGTTCATTATCATCCATTTTTGAAAAATTGATATTTCAAAATTAGGTGATTTTTTTAATGTGTAACAAAATCTAGAAATAGAAAAAAAAATAGACTACTGATATTTTTTTTTCGTTAGTGATCTACTAAGCTGCCATCAGCGTTTTTAATAGAAATCTGAAACAAAGTAATATATAATAACAAAAATGAAAACACATTCATCTGATCAACTTTAGGAAAGATCTCTCTGATTTATCTTTTACTATTATATGTACAGGTCGTCCCAAAAGTCACGCGAGAAAGTAAATTCTTATAACTTCTTTATTTGTCAAAACAAATCAATTGTCTTTTCTTCGTGTGATACGCATCACTTAGAAGTTTCTATTCATTAGGACCAACTTTAGAAAAAACGTGAAAAGATATCACTTTTGACTAAAATACAGAAAATAAATTTTTCAAATTTCAATGAAAAAAGTGTGAATCGATGGTTTTTTCCGATCATTTCAATTTTTGTGATAGTCTACGTTTTCAATTGTTTAGGCTCCTTTTATAGTTATTTTTTAAATATTCTCATAAAAACAAATCCAATATAGAAGCACGATAATATATCACAAAAAACATGTTAATAAAACTACTCTAAACAGTTGAAAGCGTAAAATATATCAAAAAATTGAAATGATCTAAAAACCATCGATTCACACTTTTTTCAGTGAAAATTGAAAAAACTTATTTTCTGTAGTTCAGTCAAAAGTGATATCTTTTCACGTTTTTGGTAAAGTTGGTTCGTATGAATAAAAACTTCTAGGTGATGCCTATCATACGAAAAAAAGACAATTGATTTGTTTTGACAAATAAAAAAGTTATAAGAATTTACTTTCTCGCGTGGCTTTTTGGGGCAACCTGTATATATCAAATAGAGACTAAATAATAATTTAGATTGAATAAGCGCCAAATAATAAATATAAATTGAATAAATACTAAATAATCAATAGTGTACGATCCAAGAATGAAGCAAAAATATCTATAAAAAAAGAAACTCCAAAATCTGAAAAGAAAACAAGAAGTTTCACTTATGAATTTGATAGGACTAGAAGAAAAAAATACTGTTCAGTTCTATCTACAATTAGAATATATAACAAAGAAGAAAACGAGAAAACTTTATATAATGGCGTAATAAATAAGTAAAGTACTGTTTTTAATTTGCAAAGTACCATCGATGTACTGTGTTTTTTCTAGCCTAGTACAAAACACAGTACTTTTTCAAAATTGTAAGTACCTCGGGTACTTTGTTTTTGCTGGACATAGTTCATATTAAAAACACTGGCTGTCATTATGTTCTAGTTCTATCTATCTAACTAACGGACATTGCGAGTTTGTTCTTTATGCACTTGCGCCAATGGGATTCCACTAGCTGTCAGCTCATGATCGAGATAGGCTACGTAGAATTTGTAACTTCATTAAAAAAACGGTATTGCAACTTTTTATACTTGTTTCGTCACATTTTCATAAAACTCACGCTAGATGGCAGAAGTTGTCGTTGCTGCCCTACCTCATGCATTGTGATACCTATGTTCTCTGGAGCACCCAAATACTAGCGTTATACCAAGGGTGAGATATTATATTATTAGTAGGTTTTCTATCAAAGTTCAAGATTTTCGAATTAAAACTTAAAACATACGTTGTTCTCCGTATCAGAAGTCAAGATTTCAATTTTCAGAGTTTTTGAACGTATTGATACAGAGATATCATTTTTCAAAATGGAATTCGCTTGTGTAAGCTGAATCTGTATGAAAGTGAATGCTTTGAAAATTAATATTTCTGCATCAATAAGTTAAAAAATTCTGAAAGTTTTCTTGTTAACTTTTGGTATGGAGCACAACGGTATCGTTTGCATTCAGCGCAACTCCATCAATATTGCAAAGACTTTCTAGTGAAAGCGGTACCGAATGTAAAATATCAAAGAAATGGCAATAGTACGAAAAGGAATTTAGCGAAATTATTTGGCAATAGAAATAGAACTAAAGGCCAAAGTAGCGAAAGAATAAATTAAAAATCACGAAAAACATAAGAGCGAAAAGAATGACTTCTTGTAGTTTTTATGATAGTGCTCAACCCATGTAAAAAGAAATGTGAAAAAAAATCAGCTTTAGAGAGGTCAAAAGTGATTAAAACTCGATTACAATCATACGATTTGTAATCAATAATTCAGCAGTAATAGTCATGGCGAAATCAGATTTTAATCGACTATTTCGATTATTATGATCATAATCGAGTTTTGAAAATATTCTAAATTAATTATAATCATAATAGTAGATTAAAATCTGATTTTGACATGATTATTACTGCTGAATTATTGATTAAAAATCATATGATTTTAACCGATTTTTGCAATTAACTTTTTACATGGGAAGAATGACCATTTGAAGAAAAGATACACAAATTTTTTCTTGTAATAAAACCATTTCAATGTTTGACTTTTGTATTCTCTATTAGAAACATTGAGAATCCGTTCAGGTATTTAATCAAATCGGTGTCTTCTTAATTAAGTTGTTCAGTGCATGTCTTCAGGCATTGCAACGATTCAAACAGAAAAAAAAAACGCTTGCAAATGCAAAACACATTTTGAACTTGTTTGGATGCTAGTCATGTTTCCCGATTGTGAATCAGTAGCGGTGGCAAATATGCAGCCTGAAAACGATCATTTTTAAATCTAACTTAAATTTCGGATGTTTAATTGTTGCAGATTCTTGGTCGTTTTCACATCTACATTTTCTGGACATTGCTTGTTCATAATCGGGAACATCAATTCAGATTCGATATGAATTAGATAATTTAGTGCTGTTTTAAATATTTTCTAAAAAATAGAGTGGTGTGTGGATGTGAGTTTAATTATAGTTATGGATGTGGAGAAACAAGAAGAAGCATAAACCGACGCCCATACCCTTGACTTTTTTGATACAATCTATCAAATGATTGAAAACAGGAACACAAAGTGTACCCTATTTAATCGGTCTCACATATTAGTGGAGTTGTACAAAAAATAGTTTTTATAGAAAATTTATTATTATGATATTAGTTGAGGAGTGGGCAAATGGAATAGAAAAATAGAGCGTTATTTTCTCTATCATCACATAAAAAAGAACATCTATTCCAGCTTTCTACTAAAAACTAAGATACTGACGTCACTACTTTTGGCATGATCTACGTATTTTTCAAGAAAGTAACGGATGAAGAGATATAATAAATGGAACATTATGTGTTCATGGAAATCTAATGCTTTCAGCTAATATTCGTTTATCACATTCAAAAATAATTAATAAACATTTTGAATGAGTCAACCAAATAATTCTTGGTTTCTGTCTTGAAGCATATACGAATACTTGCATCGATATCTATTTTATATGAGCAGTATCGGCAGGAGAAAACAAAGAGTAAGTATTAGTATGGATTGAGTTCCATCATCAAATGTACTTTCTAAGATGAATTAACAATTACAGTAGTAACTGATCGATTAATGGAGTACAATGCAAAATGGTAAAGTCATATAAAAACAAATTACAATATCTATGTAATTATATGTCTTATATTTGATAAATGATGCAAAGGTACTACATTCCTTTGCTTTTCATCTCTGTACGGTATACGAATATCCTTGACTTTTGGAGTATTTTTGTTAGAAAGAGCAAGGTATCTATTATAAAGTTGTGCACAAATATTTGTTTCTAAATGATTATTTCTAAATGATTACCAATAATCATAAGGCTTTAAGAACAAGTTGTAATAGAAAAGTAGCTTTCAACAACAAAAAAATTGAGGATAAAAGTGCACTATTTTGATTTTTTTTTGGCATTTGACTTTTGATAGTTTGAGATGCATTATATAGGAAACTAATCAAAGGGATGCGTACTTTCTAACTACATCAAAATATTCTAGTTACAAGATCGTTGACTTCAGAGGCAACAATTTTACATACAAATTGACCTTTCCTTAGCAACGTTCATTGAAACTTTTCTTTTTCATAACGTCTAACAAACATTCTGTGTTCTATTTCATATAATGTGATTTTGTAGAGGACTTCATAAGCTTGAATTGGGTATGAAAAAGGTGGTAACTGCTATCTTCAATATGGAAAGAAACCTTATTTTTCGAAATCATTCATTAACAGTAAAATCTTTTCATCCGCATACAATATTAGAAAGATGTTGATTTCGAAGACAACTAGTCATATCACAATTTCATTTTATCTTGTTTTAATGCTCGATCGCATTTCTATAAAACCCGTTTATAGTCAGAAAACAAGATCAACTTTCTGTGTGGACGAATTTTTTCTTTCAAATTCAAGAAATTACAAAATACTTTTTCACTACATTTTGTGCTTAAAGATTTATAATCTTCGATAACTGTTTGACAACAAATATTTTTGCACAATTTTGTAGTATGCACTTTGCTCTTTAGAACCAAAAAATATGCAAGAGTCCAGAATACTTGCGCACGACATAGGAATGAAAAGCAAATTGATGCAGCACTCTTGCATCACCCATTATTTAATTAGATATTAGTTTATTTATTAAATAAATGAGAAATATATACCATGGAATCTAGACACGATACGAACATAAAGGCAGAGAAAAATATTCGATCATAGAGAAATGGTTACTTGATGAATACTTATTTCAATGAACAATTTTCTATGTATTTGAATATTTAGTAATTAGTAATATTGTTTCGTGAAACGTTCAAACAACAGATGAAATATTAATGATTCAAAAAACACGATTTACATTAGATTATTTAACATTATAGGTAGCCCACTGATCACTTATATTGAATAATATGTTTTGTTCATACAGCAATCCATGGTAATGAGAACGACAGTTGAACAACTATATCCAGATATTTGGCAACAGATATTTGAATATTTTAATCCGATCGAGTTATTTTACAGTCTTGTGCATATAACTATCGCAGCAGATGAAGTGTTATTTAATAGAAACCACCATTTTCGTTTACGACGACTTGTGGTCGATGCTTATGTTGAAACTCTTCCAGAAAAACTTTCTCTTAGCCAAGTCATCTCACTTGAATTACACCAAGAAAGGGTGTGGGTGGGTGTGGGTGTATGAGTGTGGGTGTGGGTGTGGGTGGGTGTGGGTGTGGATGTGGATGTGGGTGTGGGTGTGGGTGTGGGTGTGGGGTGTGGATGGGTGTGAATGGATGAAAAAAAGACTCACACCCACACCCCCCCCCACCCACCCACCCACACCCACACCCACACCCACACCCCACACCCACACCCTGCTGGTAGAGTATTATTTACATTTCGAATAAGTCACATGGGAAAAAGTGCCTGTCAAATAAGTTCGTTGATTGAAATATCTATCAATCAGTCTTGACTCTCTTAGCTAATAATTAATTGTTCTGTCAACTAGATAGTAAGTAGGCTCTAATGATCGACTATCAAAATCATATTGAATGAACTCAAAATATCGTTGAATAAACAAGAAATCATGAATGATAGATAAATGGTACTCCAAAGAAATGATATAGTTATAGAGAAAAATTGAATAAGGACAAGAAGAGATGATCTTGACTACTTAAACAAGCTCAAAGCTCTTTTTCTATGTCAATTCGTGTGAACTAATTGTGAATGTTGGAACTTTCCATTATGCCATCATTATTAATCAAAAACAACAAACGTAATAAAAATCAAGTATTATTATGTAAAAAAGCCTGTTTGCTACCAGCTTACTCGTCCGTTTACTTTTCAATTATTCTTATTGCATTCAGGGCTGAAACTCATTTCATTTTTTCTAATCGGCGAGGACCGGTCAGTTCAATTAACTGACTTGTTTTTTTATGAAAAAACTTATCAGTAACTGTTATACTAAATCTAAAATTCACTTTATAAGACGTAAAGAAGACTCATCAAGTTAGATTTTTTAATCACGTTTTATATTTTGAAACATTTAACAAGTAATTAAGAAAAGAGTCAATTTTTGACAAATGATTAAAACGTATAAAAACAACAAAAATAGAAAAAGATAGATTCGATCGGGCATGTTAAAAACAAAAAAAAAAGCTTAGTGAGAATAAGCCGTTTCAATACTGTTCCGCTGTGCTGCTGATAGGAAGCTTGTGTATTTTTCGATACAACCTAATCAAAGATTTTCGATGCCGAGGAAATAAAATCCACAGACTATTTGTAGAAAATTATAAAAATTTTCACGACCATGAAGACTAATTTTCGAAAAATAGCGAAATTTTATGGAACTCGACTTAAGTTTGTTGTGCGTAAGAACTCTGAATCTAATAATACCAGTGAAGTTGTAGAGCAGACTGCAAATCCAAATACAACTCAACATAAATTAATTTTATCCGCTAATCATCATTATTTCACAAAACTTGTGTTGATCAAATTTTTTAACATAAGATAATTCATTAGCAGAACAATTCTAGATGAATGATTAGTTTTAATATTTTATTCTGATGGATTGTTTACATACACAAACAAACAAGTTCAGTTTACAATAACTATATTATCTATTAAAAATTGGGCATTCGTTCCATTGACTACAAATTCTAAACCAATAATAGGATGTAATAATGGAAGTGAAATTGTTTGTACAGCAGTTACATATTCTAATGAACTTATCTTAAATATTTGTTTGCTAAGAGCTGGAAGTACATGTACTACAAATGAATCATATGTTCCATTTTCATACCAAAGGAGTACTGTTAAATTATTTATTAGTCCTTCAGGTGTACGACCAATCATAAACCTTACATCAGATCCATTGATTGCATTTTGCAAATTAATTGTATATTTACCAACTAAGTTTTCAATTGGTTGTAAGATTAACATTGCTGAATGATAAACTTGTACATAAACAGAACCCCATAATATTAAATTAGTAGCATTCATTGACGAACCAATCATTGTTCCTACTGTAATATCATAATTTTCAAAATCAGCAATGACTGTTTCATTGGAATCTTGAAATGTAGATATATAATTCGTATATGGTAAATAAGACAATCCAGAACGATAATCTTCAAATAATATGCGATATTGTGTTTGATTCTTAAGAACAACATTCATTAAAGCAGCCATATATATTTTACATATATGTTGCTGTTGTTCAGTTTTCATAATTGGACGAACATTTATAAACTGATTTAAACCAGGAATTACATCATATCGTCCCCAATTTGTATTAAATTGTCCATGATTCGCTTGATATACATATAATGATGCTTTAAAATTATAATTACTACTATTGGATGTAAATCTTAAATTTGTTAATTTACCTTGAAATAAAAATGATTGTACATCTCCATCATATATACCATGAATACCAAACATAGTTACATCATGAAATGCAAGACTATGTCCTAATGGTATATAACCATAATCTGTACCACTAACGGAAAATAATGCTTTTATTCCAAAATTATAATCATTGAATGAAATATTTGTTGGATAATCAGGTAACACTTTTAATTTATTTAATACATATGCAATCACTATTGCTTCACCACCACGTGAATGACCCATTAAACCAATATTGGATAAATCTAATTTATTATAAAATTGATTTGTTTTTTGTTTATTCCATAATCGTAATTGTTTCAATGTTTCTAATATAATAATTGCTCTAGCAATGAATTCCGGTTTGCTACTACCACCAACATCATATTGTTTTATTTTCGACATTCTACCATATTCTGTTGAAGAAAGAGATGGAGCAAGATTTAAAAAATTTTCATCAATCGATACAGCAATAAAGCCTTGACTAGCAAGCATTGTACCTAAATATTCATAGCCAATTTCACTTGAATCTGTAGACATATGATTGCCATGTACCATTAGAACTACAGAATATGGACCAGTATTATTTGTTGGATACCATATTCTACCGTTAAGAGGAAGAGCAGATTCATTATATTTAAATGCTTTTTTATTAAATGATGATATTTTAATTATTGAAGACAAATCAATTGTTGGTGTTTTTATTAATGCTTTTATTCCATAATCAATTCGTTCATCAAAACCACTTCCATATGTAAGAAATGAATAAGAATAATTTCCATTTAATGATGGATCATTTGTTATATTATTTGGAAATCTTTCTGATGATATCATAACTTCTATTTTCATATTATAACCATCTATTAAATAAAACCATAGGATTAAAATGACTCCTATACATCCAATAGCAGATAATAAACAAGAAATAACTTTTAATAATTTTGAACGATAAAGAATTGTTGTTGTAATACCACCAATGAATATTGTATGACTTAATGAAAGTGCAATTCCTAGTCCAAAACTAACAAATGAAAAATTTGATATCATTACGATTATTAACATTAATAATGGATATGTTAGAAAACTTCCAATAAAAAATGAAACTATACCAGAAGATAATTGTTGACGAATAAAAGAAGATTTTTTCCATATAAAACTAATAATAGTAATTAATACATAAATTATAAGAGTTAAAATCCAAACAATCGTTGATATACAGATAGCAAATAAAAGAAATGTTGCAAACGAACCATAACCAAAATTTAATGGTGACATGACAGATGCAGAGAATAAAACTGTAAATATTGTTAAACTAATACTTGTTATATTGACTATACTTGTCAAAATGTTCGTCCTCTTCAATTGTAATGATTTGCCACTATTATTCTTCAATGTAATCCAAAATTTTACAGAATGTATACCGATAACAAGAACTATTGCTATTATGCTTATTATAATTAATAATAATAATAGTATTGTAAGATTTCGCATAATAGATATCACTATGATCATTATTAATAAAAGAATAAAACATATTCCAATAAATATAACATTTTTAATAATATATGATGACCTTTTTATAGATATAAATTCATCATGATCAAGGTCATTGATATTCGTATCACCAACCATATTCGACATCATAAACAATGGTTTCAGTAAAAATTATCTAGTGTTAAACAGAACAAAATTATTTTGCTTGTTTTTGACTATTCAATGGAGATTTGAAATAGTGGTCACACCGCTAATGTTTGTTGACGCGTCTGAATTCTCAGAAAATAATTAATAGAAGAAATGGTTGTGTATAGATATCCTTTCGTCTCTGTGCATAATCTTTACATTATTACTTCTAAAATACCTTCTTGTATTCTATGTTAGAAAAGTATCCAAAGAAAAACAAAAATATGATGATGTCTTCGATTGCAATAACTATTATAAAAGAAAAAATGATCACCTCGGCTGTGTTTTTTTCGTGCGTTGTGTGTAATAATCGACAAATTGACATGAACGTGTCTTTAAAAGTGAATATTTTTCATTGAGACGAGTTTATAAGTGAATAGAAAACACAAATACAATGTCCCTATTTTCTTGCTGAATTATCGGTTTGTTTTTGTTTCTCCTAACCAGTATCTTTTTTTTTCGCTCATGGCTCTTCGCATTCTATTCTTGTTATTTATTTCTTTAATACTCTTACAAGTTTGAGTCAATTCATGTTATAATAATGTTAGTGATATAAAATGCAATACTTTGCATCGATTTCAGCTTAGATAAATATCTATTTATCACTATCTTCAACATGTAAACATACCCGCATGTGACATTTAGAAGTATGATAAAAAAAAAATTTGGTTAACAGTAAAAATTGTATGTGAGGGCAAGACTATTAAATATTATCTACTTCATTGTTCCTCTTATTCTGCACGTAGATCTGCTCTATTCAAAACAGATACCGACTCAATACTTCGTGTGATGATTTATTGTGAGAGGTATAGTCGATGTGATGTTTGCGATTATTTGGTACAATGACTTTTACTTAAATCTTTTTTAACACGTCATTTTATTGTTATGTATAAAACTGTAATTGCATTCATAAAAGAAAGTGCTCAACAGACTTTTAAGTTTCGTATTAATGTGTACTCATGCGAATTGATTTGTTTTTGGCATAAGTATTCTTTTATGTGTGACTGGCTCTTCTCCTATGTAATGTGTATGTAATAAAAGAAAAGAGACAGGTATAGGTGTGAAAATGGCACAAGATATCATCGTGTCGAAAGGCATAGGTAGTCACTGTCACAATTCGTCACACATAAGAGAACATACTTCGTTCTAGAACATTTCTCAAGCCGTGATCGCTTTTAGATTTTATGTTGATGATGTGACATCACATAATTTTCGTTCCTATCACTACGTTTATGATAGGTTTTTTCTGAAGCTAAGACTTCATGCAAAATGGTTGACCAAGAGTTCTGACCACGGTGATTCTCCTCTCCCCCTCCCTTCACACCGTGATCAAAATTTATGGTCAGCCCTAAGTATGTTTGCATGCTAACTATTTTTGATTCACTATTTTCATTTCCCTCAAATGGTGACGTAAGATTACCTAAACAGTTAAAACAGATGACCATCTTTACTAATTTGTTTTAATCTTTGAAGTTAATTCAGTTATTGTAAAACTGAATTTCTACGAACAGAACTCATCTAACAGTGTCTGATTCGAAATTTGTGGTTCCTATAGATAAAAAATTGCCTTTTTCTTATTTAATATTAATTTAAAAATGCTCGAACTTCGAAAAATTTTTCTGATGTCTCAAAACAACAAACCATACTTGTATGCCTACAAATCTAACCGTGCAATGTTTCAAGGCTCTATCTCAGCATAATTTCATAATGTTCTTTAAAGACATCACTAGAAGAAAATTTCAGTATTTTTCTCTTCAATAACATATTTGTTTTCAATATCACATTTGTATAGCGAACGAGATTATTTAGAGCACTTAAGAGAGAGTCTGCCACAGAGCCGCCCTAGGCCGGCTGAGGAAAATGTTTTTTTCGATTTATAGTTTTCTCAAATGAAAGATCTAGTCAAATCATAGTCAAATCCAAAATACTAAGTCAGTTCGCTTTACTTGTGAAAAATACGAGCTGAAACAAGTATAAAAGGTCTATTTTAACTCCTGAAAATTGCTATTCTCAGCGTGTATTCAATATTTTGATATGAACTCATGAACAGCTTGATGGTTTGAACTTGGAGACGTCTCATTTCATAGAGAGAGGTGTAGCCTACAAATTCATCCTATTCAAGTAACTAGCATATAGGGTGAATAAAACGTAATGGATCAACAACTGTCGAAAATCCGAAAAATGCATTCTTCCAGGATGGCAGTATTTTGGACTTTTCTTGTGTGGTACAAGAGAGCCTACAATTCTTTTTTTACCAAATATAGATCTTGCCAAGACGTATCCTTTGACATTAAATCGTCTAATAAAAAAAATTCGGGGAGGGGGTTCAAGTTAGCATGGACCAAACTGTGACCTACTCCCATAGTGACCATTAGTCCTATCCCTAGAAGTCGTATAAAAGTCATACAATTTCTTTCAAAATTGCAAAACTGACTTCAGATTCGTGTTCAGCACACGAGACTGGGTCGGATAAATTACTTTCGAGTGGTCTTCTATTGGCATCTAACACGGTCAAGATAATGAGTGCACCTCATGGATATATGAAATATAGGGTCATTACTGTTTTGATCATAATTCTTGAATAGTAACAGCTATCGAGTTCAGGTTTTCACCATTGGGAAGGAGACACCTAGAACTGTCTGATAATGAGGAAATGACTTATTTGAACCATATTATGCGTTTCCTCAAATCGTTAGAACTTCTACTAGAACAGGAGAGAGTAGGTCCGAAAACATAGATACTCACTTAAAAAGCGAAAAAATGAGGCTAAATCCAAATGAGAAGCGATAGAGGTGAAACGTAACCGGTGTTGCAAACCTGAGTCTCAATTTACAACGAACAACTGTGAAAATAATTCCGCAACATTTGTTTATGTGTTTAGGATCTTTGTATATGACATACGCAATCTTCCGCTCAGTTTTTCACTATCATGCTTGACAGATGCTTAGATCACTATTTCCTCATTGCACTCGTCTATCGATCAATATTTATTTGTTTTCAATTATCACTGATTCCATAGTCTGGAATAATATCGTTATTTTCCTTTTGGCACGGAAAATATCTGTCAAACTAGTCATGAATGCCATGAAGTCACAGAGTGTTAAGCTTTGTATTCAATCTGCAACTACAGTAGAATTTTAAACAGTAATCAGTGATTTTCACTTGCAAAACTGTTCCAATAAAAAGATCTACAATCATGCACAAAATACCTCGAAATTCCCTTAGAACAAGAATAAGAGATTCGGAAGAAGAATTCAGGCGATTCAAACAGGGTTATACTGCACTGTATTACGTAATCCTAAGGTACAAAACCAATATATGAGAATTTCTGGAGATGCACTATTGGACCCTGAAAAACTGATTCTATCATTTAATAGATCCTGTCGATGTGAAATCAAAACAAGAGTAACACTCGTCTCTCATTTTGATTTAGCCTCATTTTTCGCTTTTCAAGTGAGTATCTATGTTTTCGGATCTACTGTCTACCGTTCTAGTAAAAGTTCTAACGATTTGAGGAAACTCATAATATGGTTCAAATAAGGAATGGATGGAAAAATGGCGAAAAGAAAAGTGTCAAAAACAACAATATGAGGTGAAAATGAACATATAAGATTGAAGGTGAGAGTGAGGGCGATTTGTACTTCCATGTAACCTACGGTGCAGAAGTAATTGCCGAAATATCGAGACAAGGTTCTTCGCTTAGGAACATCGTAGAGAGTCAACTTTTTATTTATTACAAAGAGCAACATCGGAACTACAAATTTTATACCAGCCATGTTTTTCCAGAACACATATGAGAAGAAAGAAAAGCCCAAAATCGGACATCTCTAAAAAAAATTCTTGCAACTTGATCAGAGAGCAACATCATTTTTTTTCATTTCTACTATTGTTTTTTAATACCAGAAAACGATGAAAAAACACTTTCAATGATAACTTTTGTAGCATAAAAGGCACTCTTTACAAGCGTGTATTAGAGGTTAAATTTGCTCCTGGTTTTAATAGAAAGACATTGTTTTTCCTGGAAGAGACTGAATAATTTGATTGTTTCCATTACCTGTCCGTGTTGTAGCGGTAGAAAGAAAATACTTATTGAACTGTTTTTTTTTCTGTTAAGTTCCTTAAATCTCGTATATTCCGAACAAATAGTACAAAACAAATCGATTTCATGTATGGTTTCTCAAGATGGTGGCTCATATTCTTTCAGGCTGATACTTCTTGGGAAAAGGAACCTTTCTACGAAAATTCCAGCTTTCAAATCTTTTCGATTAAAGAGTTTAGAATGAATCTAAAATATTTTAACAATGCTGATTTCGATCGAGTTTTTTATGTGCTACATTTTGGTGTATTTTGTTATGAAAATTTAGCCAATGTAGTCTAAAATAATCTAGAAACACACATTTTTCAAGCTTCAAAAAAAGTTGCAAGAACTTTTTTTTTAGAGGTATCTGATTTTAGGCTTTTCTTTCTTCTCATATATGTTCTGGAAAAATATGGCTGGTATAAAATTTGTAGTTCAGATGTTGCTCTTTCTAATAAAAAAAATTGACTCTCTATGATGTTCTTAAGCGAAGAACCATGTCTCAACATTCGGCAATTACTTTTGCACCGTAGGTTACTCTTGTTTTCAGCATTTCTATTCATCTACATTTGTATTATTTTTGTTTTCGATATCTTTATTTTCGACATTTTTCCCTTCTACCTTTTCCCATCATATCCAAATAAGTCATTTCCTCATTATCAGATAGTTCTAGATGTCTCCTTTCCAATGTTGAAAACCTGAACTCGATAGCTGTTACTATTCAAGAATTATGATCAAAACCGTAGCTTCTCAAAAGAGATACTTTTTAAATAAACATTCAGCTATTTAAGTATCTGTATAGCTATTTAAGTTTTCTATAGCTATTTAAGTATTTGCATAGATATTTAAGATTTACATAGCTATTTAAATTTTCCATAGCTATTTAAGTTTTCCAAAGCTATTTAAGTTTTCTATAGCTATTTAAGCTTTTCACAGCTATTTAACCACTTGCATAGCTGGTTAAGGTTTCCATAACCGATCACTAATGATGCCAAATTTTGACTTTCAGAACTTTCTGGACCATAATTAGTCATTGAAGTTCATATAACACTACTTCCTGGTCGATGAACAATATTTGTCTTTATACACAAGGGTACGGTGGGTAGCTGTGGGCATGGATGTGAAGTGTGACTGTAGCATTGATTAACTGTCCACCCACTCAAACTCGCATTCATCCGACGCTCAAGCCATTTTCGCCCTTCATTTCACCCTTGCCCCCACCCTTGCTCGAAAAAATACGTATCGTTGAAAACATCATTTATTGTCAGTTAAGCCGCAATTCCAATTTATAGACTTTTACTACCAATCAGCAAATAATGTTTCGACTTAAAAAGCTATTCCTGCCGACGCTTACTAATATCTTCTATAAAATAGGCACCATAGAAATATTTCAATTGCAATACAAGTTTTAAATATCTATGAAGCGCAAAACTACTCACGCAACTGTTTGAATAGTTATGCAAGATTTGAATACTTATGCCACTACTTCAATAGCTATTTAAATATTTAGAAAGCTATGCGAGTAATTAAAAAGCTATAGAAAACTTAAATAGCTGTGCGAATACTTAAATAGCTATGCAAATACCTAAATAGCTATAGAAAATTTAAATAGCTATGTAAATACTTAAATAGCTATAGAAAACTTAAATAGCTGTGCGAATACTTAAATAGCTATGTAAATCTTAAATAGCTATGCAAATACTTTAAATAACAGCAACTTTTCAAAGTCATTTGCACTAAACAAAAATTGTATATCTTTTGAGAGTGAGCCGATCAAAACAGTAATGGCCCTATATTTCGTATCAGAGTTGGAACCGGTCCGACCGGATCGAACCGGACAAGAAGTTAAAACCGGCCGGACGGGACCGGATTTTTGCCAGTTCATTGCTGCAAAATTTTTGCTTGTGTTTGATGATTTTTCACCCGAAAACGAGATTTTTCTGCATTCCTGAGGGAAGGAATGAGTAGAATGGTATCCCAAATGAGAAACAGATAGGAAGAAGCGAGTGGCTTGTTGCTCTCTTCGACAGTACGATTTCAGTTGCAAGAGCACTAAGTGATCGGGTGCAATGAGTGTGCTAATTAGGAAAGACGAAAAGTTTAAGAGATAAGAACGAGAACGCCTTTGTTGATAATTTCGGCTGCTAGATCCATAAGAAAGTGATCGAAAAGTCGTCAAAATTGACAGGTTCAATTATGTTTCGACGTGTTTCTTGCAATAGAATTCTAGTCGAAGTCGTTCGAGTCTTTTGACAACAACCACCGGTTTTGATCAGATCACAACGGGAACCGACTTGAAAAATTCCGTCCCGATCTGGTCGCCAGGAACGCCAGATCATGATGGAACCTCCGCAAGGGCAATAACGATCTAGAGACACCTGCTCTTTTCTATTAACTGTTTCTCTCTCGTGGCGATCGTATCCATCTTAAATCAAGCAGTTCGTCTATCTTGATTTATTTAAATAGCTCTCTCAGTGGAGAAAAAGAAAAAAAAACATGTATCTGTCGTGACAGTTATCACTGAACTTCCCTTTTTTTTGCCTTTCAAATAATGACGAGCAACCGGATTCGATCTGATCGGTTCATCGTCATCTATATCCAGCTTAAAAGGTCGATATATTGCGATTTGATATGATAAAGCTGATTTTCTCCGTATTTTTCGGCTCTTCGCTTCAAATTTCTACATGTAAATATCGAAAATTTTACCTCACTCACTATTTTCCGTAAACAAACTCCTTTGGGCTCCGTTGTTTTTTGCCGGATTTTTGCCAGTTTGGCTTCGAAAATGAACCGGCCGGATTCAGATTGGATGGGAGCGGACAGACTTTTAAACCGTCTGGACCAGACCAGTTACAAAAAATCTGTCCGATTCCAACTCTGTTTCATATATCCATGAGATGCACTATGATCTTGACCGTGTTAGATGCCAATAGAAGACCACTCGAAAGTAATTTATCCGACTCAGTTTCGTGTGGTGAACACGAAACTGAAGTCAGTTTTTGCGATTTTGAAAGAAATTGTATGACTTTTATATGACTTCTAGGGATAGGACTAATGGTCGCTATGGGGATAAGTCACAGTTTGGTCCATGCTAACTTGAACCCCCTCCCCGAATTTTTTTTATTAGACGATTTAATGTCAAAGGATGCGTCTTGGCAAGATCTATATTTGGTAAAACTAGAATTGTAGGTTCTCTTGCACCAGGTGAGAAAAGTTCAAAATAACGCTATCTCGGCAGGGCAGATTTCTCGAGTATTCGACAGTTGTTGACCCATTACGTTTTATTTACTCTACATGCTAGTCACTTGAATAGGATGAATTTGTAGGCTACACTGTTCTCTATGAAATGAGACATCTCCGAGTTCAAACCATCAAGCTGTTCATGAGATAATATCAAAATATTGAATACACGCTGAGAATAGCGATTTTTAGGAGTTAAACTAGACCTTTTATACTTCTTTCAGCTCGCATTTTTCAGGGTATGAGTAACATACGCTCTGACCCACTCTGAGCGCCGTTTTACTAGGCACTTATACCAGTCGATAGAGCTTGAAATTCTGCATCTACTGGATCCCACTCTGAGACATTCTGAATGAAATATCTCGAACATAAAATGCAAAAACTTTTTAGAGTAGTCCACTCTCTCCCATTCTCAGCCAAAAGCTAAAAAAAATAAGTCTTCGGAAAAATCAAGTCAAATGAAACCTATAACCTTTTAAAGCATGTTTAGGCGTAGTGCAGATAACTTTGTATGGGGTACTTCGAACGAATCTATGTTCCCACGTCATTTCTCCCAGTCAATCAGGTTTGAGCAAGGATTTTCTTTATAGTAAAAATAGAACACGGTGTTGTTCAAGTCAATTAGGGGGTTATCCCAGATTCTCTCTCATATGACTCGAACAGCATCATGTTCTGTCTGGATCATAGTAAAGAAAACCCTTGCTCAAATCTGATTGACTGAGAGAACTGACGTGGAAACATAGATTCTGTCCAAGTAGCTCCATAAAAAGTTATCGAGACTACCCTAAACACGCTTTAAAAAGTTATAGGTTTCATTTGACTTGATTTTTCCGAAGACTTATTTTTTTTAGCTTTTGTCTGAGAGTGGGATCAAAGTGAATGAGAGTGGATTGCTCTGAAAAGTTTTTGCATTTTATGTTCGAGATATTTCTTTCAGAATGTCTCAAGTTGGATCCAGTAGATGCAGAATTTCAAGCTCTATCGACTGGTATAAGTGTCTAGTAAAACGGCGCTCAGAGTGGGTCAGAGCGTATTTTACTAATACCCTACTATTTTGAATTTGACTATGGTTTGACTAGCCCTGTCATTTGATATAACTAAACCGAAAAAAAAAATTCTCCGACGGCCTGTAGGTAAGGTAGGGTAGTCTTGAAGCGGGCTCTTTCTTAAGAGCATGGATTTGTTCTTTATGTACTTGGATTGCATATTTTGGTAAGTGATTCACAGTTTATCGTAGTATCGTAGATGTTTTTCAAGAAACGGATATATCTACAAAAAATGCTTCTCTTGCCGTTCTTAACTTACCAAAAGAAATACAATAATATTTAATATATCTAGTCTTTTTTTCAAAAAAGGAGAAAAAACGAGTGAGTATGTAGATGTTTTATGTGCACAGTTATTAATATTTAACTTATCTGTTATAGATAAGAAGTAACTTAATCATTCTGTAATGTGTCATCAGTACGTGATGGGTGTGGATGTGGGTGAGTGTGCAGGTGTGTGGGTATGGGTGTGGATGTGGATGTGAGTGTGGGTATCCACTGGAAATACACTTACACCCACACCCACACTTACACCCACCCCACACCCACCCACACCCACACCCACACCCATACCCGTACATACTTTCTCAAATAGGAGTGCAAGTTCCTACTCAACTTCTTGAAAAAAAATTCATCAATGTCGACGAACGGATATAGCATTGACTTCTTCTGGAAGCCTAAAACTGAGCAATCCAAGGACAAACGTTTCTATCCTTAGATACTCGAATCTGTTGCAAAACTACGGGCAGCACTCAGCGTTACGTTTCGATTTTGAAACGAAAATAATCAGGAAGGCTCACGTTTATAAAGTATGTACTCGATTTTAGTTGAAAATTTTTATTTAAATAAATGAAGCTGAAATTAATAATTGCACAGCAAACCATATTAATAGAAGCGTTTGTTGGAAAAAAAACACCAACCGATGATTTGTTTGTGTCGATAGACAATATGATGACGTTTGAGAAAGAAAATTAATTTCAAGTTGCGCGTGACATTCTCAAGATAGAGAAAGAAGACCGGTTCATTTTCAATCTAATGTTTGCAACTCTCTTGCGTAAGTATTCGTATGAAAACAAGCGAATGATCGATGAAGTGAATAAAGAACTTAATTTCCTTGTGATTTGTTATTCTAAATCGGTACTACTGACAGGTCAAATTTATTTAAAGCGTAAAGATTAGCATGATTTTATTTATTTGACAATGCAAATTGGTGAGTCACTTGCTCAATTACGATCGACACCAGTGGTTTCTGTTCTCCTCTGGAACCTTGTTACCCTATAAGCTTGTGCCAATGATTATGAATTTAAGCAAGAGAAATATATATTTGTATTTCTTATCCAACAGTAACAGAAAATCATCATGTACAAATTATTTCGAATTGTTATGTTTTTAGTTAGTCTTATTCCGCTACCATCTGCACAGAATAAAGAACAATTGTCATTAATGAACAATAATGAAATAATCCGATGTTGTCGTGTAGCCAAACTGTTTTTTATCAAACGAAATATTCGATCATCATTAGATAATTGTCTAATTGATGAATCTGATGATTGCAGTTGTCAAATATGTGTCTCCAATTGCATCTGCTCTTATACTTAAGAGATTTCTTCAATCTACAAATAATTTGAATATTTCTATTTACATTGTCTACCTTATTCATTCTCTTCCCTTACATTATTCTATTTTTGCTTCTAATTGTATTTTATCAACAAAAAATTTTTTACAAATATATGCTTTCTATTCTATCCTATAAATAAAATTACTGCGAATATCTGACTGAAAAAAAAATCAAGCGAGAAGAAATTTTACAGGATTTATCGTTTCATCATCATTATTTATTTCAAATATATTAATACTTAGAGCATATGTATTTACAAGATAAAAGCCAATACGCATAGTGGAATAAATAAGAGAATAGTTTTTGTTTTGTAGAATCAGTTCACTTTAGATCGTTATTGAGTTGTATTATACTTTTTGTTACTCGTGTGATGACGATTCAGAGCAGTGGTCCAGACGCTTGATTTTTTACTCAAACATATCCTCTTGCTAACCCATATATAACTAAACAAATAAAATAAAGATTAGCATAATCAATATCAAAGACGAGAAATATCTGATATCCGATTAAGTTCATCAAATAGTTCATCAATTTTATCTGGGAAATGTTCTGTTAGATTACAATTAATTTATTGCATTTGTTCATCTCGTGCTTCGAATATTTCTAGTTCTCTTCGTTTATCGTCGATATTCACGAAACATAAACACTATCATAATCTCTCCTATAATGAAAGTTGATATTATCATGGACAAAAGGAAAACTATCATTGATGATCATTATAAACATAGCCAAACAAACAAAACGAACCAAATATATAGACTAAAACAAAATGAAGATGCATCAAGTTTCCTTAATATCATTTCATATGACATTGGAGTCATTTGCAATAAACTAGAATATGTAGAAAGTTTTGAAATAAATAATAAATATAATAAACAAAGAAAAGATATAAATACAACTGAAAATATGAATAAAAATGACCAAAGATCTTCTCCAGTATATCGAATTATTGCAATAAAAAGTTAAAATCATCGATTAAATTAAAAAGGACGAATTAGTTCAATTGTGCAAAAAAATAAAAGAAGAAAAATGTTTGAAAAAATATAATTAGAGGGATAATAAATTTGAGCAGTTTTGTGTGTGTAGTATTGTCATAAAAGTTGAACATTATCTCAACATTTCCGAAGTCGATTTTCTAACTTACAATTAACCTACATTGACAAATGCTGCTGTCAAGCAGGATAATTTTTGATAAACAAAATGTAACACTTCTATATAAAGTACGATAGAAGAAAAGGAACTCTTTCTGTCCATGAGAGAAATACGATTAAAGCACTTGCTAACGTTTGTTATTGAGAAGATAGTTTACTTTCTTTCATTTAAAAGAATATCAATCAGCATAAAATGTATTCAATTACTCAGATGAAATTTCTAAAACGTTGATGCCGATGTAAAGTTTTCAAATATGAGCATTTGAAAATCAAGTTACGATTTTTCTAAATAAAATTGTCTGTATTTGTTGGTTTGAATTCTTA
>CAJNOP010001037.1:24168-59405 GCA_905250075.1 Rotaria sp. Silwood1
CACACCCACACCCACACACCCACACCCACACCCACACCCACCCATACACACACCCCACACCCACACCCACACCCTCAACTTACATAGCCTGTGAATATTTTAAGCCCTATCCTATTTCATTTCGTTGAGATATTACAAAGACAAGAGGAAAAAACGTGATTCCGTCACGCTTGGACAAACCGTATGGTAAGTATATTTTATAGACTTTTTTTTACTGTTTTTATTGGAAATACGACTTTTGTATCATTTTATTTTATTGTGTACATGTGTTTTTATTTTTTTTAAATTTTTTTATTGTATACACTTTTTTTTATTATTTTATTTTATTCTGCAGATTTTTTATTTTATTTTATTGTTTTATTTTAGAGACGTTTTTCTTATTAGTTTTTTATTAATAAAGTAATCAGAAAAAACGTCTTAGAATAAAATAAATAAAATAATAAAAAAATTTCTATACAGTAAAATAAAAAATAGTAAAAAAACAGTATACAAAAATATTAATTCTATAAACATTTTTCTTATTTTTTCTTTTTATTGTATCTACATTTTTTCCTATTATTTTATTTGACTTTATGATATAGATATTTTTCTTATTATTTTACTTTATTCTATAGATGTTCTATTATTTTTTGCATTATTATATAGACTTTTTTTCTTACCATTTCTTTCATTAATAAAAAAAATAACTAGAAAAAGTCTATATAATAATGCAAAAAATAATAGAACATCTATAGAATAAAGTAAAATAATAGGAAAAAATGTAGATACAATAAAAAGAAAAAATAAGAAAAATGTTTACAGAATTAATATTTTATATACTTTATTTTTTATTTTACTGTATAGACATTTTTTTATTATTTTATTTATTTTATTCTAAGACGTTTTTTCTGATTACTTTATTAATAAAAAATTAATAAGAAAAACGTCTATAAAATAATTATTGTATATTCGTTTTCATTTTTTTTTTCAAATAAAATTCAATTTTTTGCTAACTAATTCGGGCTTCAAATCATAAAAGCACAGGAAAAATGGAGAGACAGGGAGGGGGTTAGTCATCACCAATGGTTATTGGCTGACTGCTAGCGACATAGAATGGACCAATGAAATTATTAGAAAAATGAAAATGACACGCTTGTGACACAACGACCGTACATGTGTCAACACACTATGACACTCGTTACGTACATGTGTCGACTAGACATGTGCGGGACCGGGACCAAAAAATAGAATTTTACCGGGACCGGGACCAGGATCGAAAAACAATTTAGTCCCGGTCATGTTTGCCGTTGATAAGAAACATCGGTGGAAATAGAAGTGAGAACTGCTCCGGATCTAAAACCGGCAGATTCTGCAACGACTTCTCTGACTATGGACAAATAACAGAAAAAGTAAGGTTACTTAGACTGGGTGTAGAACAAAAACCAAATTTAACACATTCGACGCGATTCGGTTTTATTAAAGAGTAGCTCTAGAGATTCATTTTCGTCTGCATTCATCTTGCGATAAATGCACTGCTTAGTCTTTTCATCCTATACTGATCTGTCGTTTTCTCTTTTCCATTTGTAATATCACATGTAGCGAAGTAACCATCCTGTAGTTTGGCGAAACTCCTGTGAGGTCATTTCAGCATGACATGCCATTCGAGAAGTTGAATCAGCATTCCAATTCAAGCGCGAATTCACTAATCGCAAGCTCGAAGAAAAGGAAGGATTTAAGGGCAATGTCCGCAGACGCTGTACTGGCTGCTTTGCGAAAGCAAGGGCACAACAGTCAAGAGAAGCGAGCTATGCGGTAGCAAAGAAAGTAAAAACGTTCTGTTGTGAGTAACAATTCTTTTTGCCTTGATTTTTTTAACAAGACCCATCATGCTATGGAATAACGGACTCAAAAAGAGTTCTGAAGGCAGAACAGATAAAGCATTATGTTCAGCCTCCTGTCTAAGAATAAAGAAAAATAAAGTACTTTTCTATACAGTTTCTCGTTAAAATGTAGCGTGGCTCACTGTTAGGCCACATCGTAGCGAATGTGTTAACGGAGCCCAGGACTAAAAAACAGAATTTCGCCGGAATCAGCAGCAAAAGGGAAATTTCCACCGGGACCGGGACCGGGACCAAATGAAAATTTTCACCGGGACCCAAACCGGGACCAAAAAAAAATTTACCAGGACCGGGACCGCACCGGGACCAAAATTCAATTTCACCGGGACCGCGACCGGGACCAAAAAAGTTGGTCCCGCACATGTCTAGTGTCGACACACTATGACACTGTTGCAAAACGTGACGATACTTCATGTGTCATTCAATTTGTGTCGACACATGTGTCACTAGCGTGTCCTATCGACATGGGAACACTTGAATACCAACCACAACAAAACCAACTAAATACTAATAACAAAGAATAATGAACATCTAGAGACAACAAAGAATGAAAAAGTTTATTCAGTGAATCATCACACTGCATTATGACTTGCTCACCCCTTGCAACCAATAAAAAAAATGCATGATAATATCTGAGTTACGAGTGACATCTAGTTGTCGTGTAATCACCCTCTTTTTTTCTTGGTATATCTCATCGAAAAAAATCCGCTGAACTTAATTTTAAAAAATTATATCAATTCTTTCCAACCGAACCGAACCTAACCGACCGAATTTTTAAAAATTTCTAACCGAACCGACCGTAACCGAAAAAATCTCTAATCGAACCGATCCCATCTCTGTAAGGGATGCATCACTGTGAACGCTACATATTTTTCGATTCAGGATGAATTATCATATATTTGTTCAGATTTTCGCTAATCGATGCAAATTTTGCAATAAACTTATTGAATATATAATATTTCATTTTGTCTTGTGTATCTGTAACGTAAAAAGCTACCGATTATCATTTTCATACATTCAGTGGCTTTAGTAGAATAAAAATACTTTAATTAAAATTGTGAAAACTCGTTATATTAGGTAATAAAATCAGATACACATCGAAGTCAAACCAAACAGCATTAATAAAGGTGTTTTACACTTCTATTGTTACGGATACGAAGTATTTATGTTTCGTTGATACAAGCAACCGAAAAGGCTCAGATGCAATTTAGCGATTGAAAACTAAACTAAAATACTATTTTCGCATTCCTATTTCGGCAACGCAGAATTGCAAAAATTTTTCTTACTAAGGACGGTGGTCACAACTCACGTCAGTCGCACGGCTTACATCTCTACAGCCTGCCAATCACGATTCCTACTTCCATTTTTACCGAATAAGTGCGAACACCATCTTTTTTTTAAGATTAAGAAAGAATTCAAAAAATGATGGATAAAACTAGATCTAATATTTCGTTATTTAATCAGCGCTTTCTGTTCACTTAACAAGTTATGATTCTATATTTCATATTTTTGACCTAGATGAGACAATAAATATACAGACTGTAATATATAGAACTTAATAAATAATTGCTACATTTCATAGCATGCTGGTCGATTTCTATCTAAGACTACGATTTCAATCAAGATATTTTCGCTAAGAAGAAAATTCTATCGAACACACATGACCAATATTTCAAATCAGTTGGAATCGAAATTCGAGTAATACTAAATATCAGTTCATTATTCTGAAACTCGTCTATGATTACAAACCGGTGTTTTATAAGTGTACGAAATCATAATTCATTCGAATATTTCGTCGTGTGCAGTATGTGTTTTTCAGATTTTTTGATTGATGACTGACTTTAGATTGTTTTTTCACAATGATGCCTACAGAAAACTTATCTAGATTTTCATTCAATTGTGCTGACTGAGTTCACAAAAATTCATTGGCGCGAAATTTATTCGAAAAATTTGCAATAAAAAAAGTAATAGAAATTTTTTAACAGAGTTCTCAACAGACTGAAAATTAAAAAGTATTATTTTCTAAAATGTTTATTGCACTTAAAATTGATTGTGTTAGTATCGTAAAAAGTAAAGTGGACTCTGTAGGTTTCTCGGAAAGAATTGATTTTAAGTGGAAGACAAAGTAACAACCGAAATAGTTCTTTTCAACTTATTTTCATGAAACTCCGTGAATCTAAGTTTTAATTTTGAGAAGAAATTTTCTATCAAATGCTGTATGCGTCAGAAAAACATACACTTTGCTCATCTGCCTATTGGTGATGACGACTTTCGTGTTTTTTAAAAACGAATTCCCTAAATAAATCAACATTCACTTGTTCTTTTTTTTATAGTTCAAACTTCAATAAAAGAGTGCACACTAGAATAAAAACAGTTCAATTATTTCCATTGCAAATAGATGTTGTCATCTACAGATGTAATTGTAAAATGGTTAAGTAATTGCCCTTGATAAATCATTTCTTCTAATTTTTGAATAATTTCATCAGATGCGGTTGGCTTACGAATACATAATGAACGAAGATATTGATTACGATCCTTATTAATTTTCTTTAAAATATTTCTAATAAATAATTCAATATCCATATCATTAATAAAATCGACTTTAAGATGTGTCATACGAGGACAAAGTCTCATAAGAAAATAAATTTCGTCAATTGCAGACATTTTTTCCAAATAAACTTTTGTAATATTAATTTTCTTGGACACAAAATGAAAATTTTTATCTTTGATAGATGGATATTCGAATTGTGATTGTATCAATGAAGTTATTTTTAATGAATCAAGTGAAGATAATTTATACGTTAGTTTGATTAATATATTAAAACAAATAGTTTCTTTAGTAATTTCCAAATGATAAATCTGTGTGACTAGTAAAAGATCACGAATAATTAAATGAAATACCATCATATGATCATCATCGGGTAAATCCACAAGTGTAAGCCTAGTAGATTTTGAAAGTTCAATCGAAGAATTAACATCATACCATCTCTTTCTGAAAGATATAAAAATATATAACCCTATATTATGATAAGTTCTACTTGTATGAACAAATTGAATAAACATAATTGAATGAATCCATTTCAACTTCGAATGTCCATTTTTTTTCAAGCCAAAATAATGAATTACATTGATCAGGAGGTTTAAAATCTGTTATAGATCCAGATTCAGGATCAATTGCTTGACGATATTCTAAATAGAATTCTTTTAATTCAATTAAATAATTACAGATCAATTTCTCCCATCGATTACTATCAAGATAATCTCTATCTTCAGACAAAGCATTAATATGTAAATCTTTTAAATTACATTTCGTTTTCATAATGAACATTTCAAATTCATCAAATCTTATATAAGCCATTTCTATTGCAAGATAAGTTAAATTAGGACAACTAAATGAAAATATAAGTTCATGATGTGAATAATTTTCAGTTAAAGCCAACAAGTTTAAACGATAAAGTTTAGGTGTATAAGATAAAAGAATACAAAGTTCATTTAAAGTACAATCATGATTAATAATAAGATGTTCAATAGTACTAGTTTGTTCATCGGTAGCAATTGGCAGCAACTTAGGGCCAATACTTGAGAATGCTGAAATAGTAGCATATTTTAATTTTGGTAAAACCAAAATTAAACGATAAGCTTCACTTAAATCTGTTGATAACAATTCTGTATCGATGGTTAATGAGAAAAGACGAGGTAAACAAGATAAATTAGTGAGAAGTGACATGAGTATAGCTGGTGAAAATGAATTAAGAAAAACTGATTCAAGATGATTAAATGATGAATCGATTGATAATGATGAAAAAAATTCACATTTTTCTCTTGGTAAGCATATACGAAATGAAAGTATTTGATGTTTGTTATTAAGTAGAAGTTGTTCATAAATATTCATATTTAATTCGATAAGTTTTGAACAAAGTAAATCAAGGTTAAAAAGAAAAGATGAAGAATTAAGAAGTTGTGTAAAACGATGATTGAGATTTGAAAATGCTTTAAATGTTTTAAAGCCATCGAGATATTCGAATATTTCATAGAAAATCTCATTGGAGAAATCTTCGATTATAGTTATCGACATGTTCGATGAAAATCTTATGATCTAGAAAAAAAAGAAGAAATTAAAATTGTTGATGAATCATTGATCATTCTTGTTTGTTTATTTTCACAATCATTTCGATATATGCTTTTCGAACAGTTATCTTCACAAATCAAAGAATGTCTCAATTCGTTTTTCTACATATATTTCGACTAATGATAAAAGTACACATAAGTGTGTTATATCAGAAGATGTCTCTCATGGTTATAGCCTGTCAAGTTCAAGAATTTTTGGATTGGCGGTTGAATGATTAGAATTTATTTGAAGGTCTGGAATCGAGTCGTACATTACAAATTCTTTAGGAAATTTTATAGTTCGAATCTGATTGTTCCTCAAAAAAGCTTAGACAACGAAACAATTTTCATCTATAGGAGAAGGTTCAGAATTTTTTCCCGATGAGGAAGAGAAACAGAATTAAAAGGAAGCAAATATCTAATTTTAAATGCATTTCTGGATTTGTTGATTTCAGATTTTGGACTCTAATGGTATGTTTCATCGTAATACTAACTTTTCTAGTGGATGATCAACATTAAAGTCCATCGGGCCCTATCCTGATAGGAAAGTTTTTATTAATGGAATCCGCATTGGGAAAACTTCTGCTTCTGGTCGACAGTTGAAATCAGATAAGAAAATTTCTTTAAGATTTTTCAAAGTACGACTCGACTCTAGATCCTCAAATAATTCATCATTCAGACGCGGTTACAAAAATGCTGACCGACCGGGTCCAAGCATTCATGGACCCAATGGACTCTAATCCGCTGCACATAAAGTATGGAACCTATTCTAATGTAAATAGAACAAGTAGAACTAAGAAATCTAGTCACGAACAAAAAAAGAAATGTTTCTACTGTTTTATTTCAATCAATCTGTTTTTTGTTTATATGTAGACTATTGACATGATTCAAGATGATCAACTAATATCGGGTATCACAATACTCAGGACTACTTATCAAAGGCATGTAGCAGTCTCATTAATCCATCTTAATCTGAAACTTTTTTCTTATTATTTTTAGAGAGATGTACTTTGACAGTGAGTCGCGAAAAATTTGATCTGCCACAGGATGTCCGTTCATCTCTTACTTTAAAATCTTTTATAAAATTGAAGAGAGTGGTGATCGAGATACGAGTGGTGTGGATGTTCATTAGTGATTGATCTATGCTTCGATGTATTCGCCCACTGATAATCATGCAGTGAACAGCAAACTGGATCATTGGTTCTTTCAATCATGGGAGTCATAGAATTAATAGTTTTTGTATACATCACTGAAGTTTCATGTTCATAATCTATGCTGCCTCCATTTTTGGATACATTCCTGAAAAATACGGCTTATCGTTTCGAAAACTGCGAATCAGTGCTGCAAATATTTTCCCGTATACTCGATGTATTATATATATCTGCCATGAAATCATGATTATTCAAGGTCTTCAAGCAGGTTATCATCAATAAATTGTTTTCAAGTTTTGAACCCTTGCCGATACAAACAATAAAGGTGAGAATTAGAACTGTATTTAACGTTTTAGTACGGAATTCATCTTTCGAGGTCTATGATTCCGATCACTGAAACGCGCTGGTACCTGCGGGAAACGGTTCATTTGGGTGTGGGTGTGGGTGTGGATGTGGGTGTGGATGTGGGTGTGGGTGTGTGGGTGTGGGGTGTGTGGGTGTGTGGGTGTGGGGTGTGTGGGTGTGGGGGTGTGGGGGTGTGGGGGTGTGGGTGTGGGTGTGTTTAGAAGTACATGAAGGAAAGACCCACACCTACGCCGACAGCCACACACACCCCACACCCTCAGCAACACGCACACCCACACCCAATTCATAAAGAAACAAATAGGCTCATTATGAGTGATTGGCGAAATCGCCGAGTTCTTCGCTGGTCGCGTCGTAAAGGAACGACACAGGGTGAAATTCTAGTCAACAACATCAGTTGTCGAGGATTGGCCATGGATAATGAGAGACGGCTATACGTCTCGGAAAACGAAACACACGAAACAAGACGATATCAGATGGAAGGAAACATAACGAAAGGAGAGCTTATTGTTGGTGGAAATGGGCGGGGTTCTAGTCTCAATCAATTCAATGGTCCACTTTTCATCTCTGCTGATGAGCAATACACCGTCTACGTGTCAGATCACTTCAATCATCGTGCAATGAAGTGGAATCGAGATGCTACAACGGGTATTGTTATCATCAGAAGCCAGGGGAAAGGTGAAGCTCTCACACAATTATCACATCCTGAAGGACTTTATGTTGACAGTTCTGGTACTCTCTATGTAGAAGAATCAAGAAATAATCGAGTAACTCGTTGGTCGAAAGGCGCAACACATGGTACTGTCATTATCGGTGAAAATGCTCGATTAAATTGGTCAGCAAGTTTGTGCTTTGATCGTCAAGGCAATATCTACATTAGTGAAGGTAGTCTAGAATGGCCTCACCGCATTCATCGCCTTTCTATTCAAGAAAACGCCACGTCTCAGTGAAATAAGAACTCTTCTTCGACTATTTGAAGCGTATACATTAATGCATGATTAAACACGATCTTGGGAAACACCATGATGAATACGAATGCGTCAATACATGAGGGAAGATTGGTTTATTTTGTAGTCACTTTTTTTTTAGTTGTCTAAGAATGAGGGTAAGGATGAGGAGCACTATGAAGTATAAGGTGCAGTTTTGTAAAATTTTGCTTTTTAAAGCTCAATAAGTTCAAACAAAACATGAGTCAAAACCTCGATTTTCCATGACAATTAGTAAACAAATATGAATACAGATGCTTGCTTTCGTTCATCTAAAATTAGATGAGCACGTCATATTTCATATATTAAATAAGTTAAGACAAATGTAACGACTAACATCGTATTTGGTAGAAATTAATAATAAAAAAGTTTATATTTATTATTATAGATTAATCGCATGAAAATTATTATAAATTATCTTTCGTGATGTAAAATTCAATATTGTCAACTATGCAATAGTTTCGAATACTTGTGCTAGATTGAGGATATCTTATGAACACAACTTTGAGTTGAACTCTATGAATACTAGTTAGTACAGAATTTGATATAATTAGACGTTGCATCGATCCTGTAGTTTTTGTTGCTAAAGTGGAAAATCGTTCAAAGAATTAGAAAAACATTGATCGCCAACTTACATTCATAGACTCCTTGATAATTGACGTCATTTGCATTTGCAAACAGGAGCTCAATATGAATGTATTGATTGCCCCAACATTCAGTATTAATGGATAAGTTGTATCGGGCGATACCAGCTGAAATGAGTAACGTATAATTAACCAAAGAAATATTTTGAGACATAGATACAGCATGTTTTAAGTTATAAGATGGTGCCACAGTGAAATAGTATTGGCCTAAATCATACGAGGAATTTGTGACATCGTACGGCACAATACTTATTATTCCAGGAACGGAGACATGCCAACCAATGAAGTGTGTACTATTGCTTTTTGTTGTCTGAAATGAATATAAGTATGAGTAATAATATGAATTAATGGGTGGGGCAAAAATTTTGCATTAATTTTGTTCCCTAGTTATATCATTATTTGCCTTTTCCTTTCTCTAATGTGTCTCTCATACGTGTTAAATTTCGATCTAATAAAAAGTCTCAATAGAAAAACCAGAATGGCAACACATATCGTGTAAAATTTCCATTTTTCAATGCCTGATGTTCTTTTCAAACAAAAAACTCCCTATATCAGACGAAAGTAATGATACCTCAAGAAACCTATCGGATTTCATTTCTTTATGTGACAATGGATATCTATGCTTACATTGTCCTCGGCATCACCATTGATAACTAGATTTACTGTTCGAATAGGTCCCCATTGACCATCTGGCAAAATAGCATTATATAATATCGATCTTTCTAATAAATCTGTTGATATGATGGTTCCAGTTAAATTGGCATTTGTAAAATCAATAGTCCTATATAACCACTTGGCATTAGTAAAATTAGATTCAACCAAAGATGCTCCAAAGAAACTAACGACAGAAAGTCTTGCTCCATTGAATGTTGCTCTATCTAGAAAAGCGGACGTAAAATGCGGGGTGTGGGTGTGGGTGGGTGGGTGTGAGTGGGTGGGTGTGGGTGTGGGTGGGTGTGGGTGTGGGTGTGGGGTGAGTGTGTAGGTGTGGGTGTAGGTGTGGGTGTGAGGGTAGGGGTGTGGGTGCGATTATTGCCTTTCTCTCCCCACACCCACACCCACACGCACACGCACACCCACGCCCACACCTGCACCCACACCCATACCCACACCCACATCCACACCCACGCCCACACCCACACCCACACCCACACCCATACCCACACCCACACGCACACGCACACGCGACCCACACCCACACCCGCACGCACACCCACACCCACACCCACACCTACACCCACACCCACATCCACACCCACACCCACACCACCCACACCCACGCATCCACACCCACACCCACCCCACACTCACACTCACACCCCACACCCACACCCCACACTCACACCCACACCCACACCCACACCCTCTTCTGGAGAATTAAATTCTCTACAAACGCCTCTATAGCATATGGAGAGAATCGATTTCCATCTGGGTGAGAAATTCCAAACAATAGGATTCGTCACCCCTCAAAATGGAAAAAAATTTGAAAAAAAAAATTTTTTCAAAAGAAACTATCCATTGCCCGGAGATCAGGGCTATCTCCTCTTGTGGAGATTTGAATTGTCTGCTAAGGTCTTTGTCACTTATAGAGAGAATCGAATTGTTTCAGGAGAGTGTTCTTTTTTTGTTTATTCGAAGTACTTGTTTTTTTTTGTTTGTGTGAATCCTTTTATTTTATATCGGTTCCTATGTGCTGCCATTTTGATTGCATAAACCCTCAAAACGGTGCTTTTCACTATGGTGAATTTTTCATTGGTTGATCTTCATAACGAATGAAAGTTGTGTCTCCGTCGTGCTAGCTCGTCGCGTTGTGGTAGGTTGTCATCGATTCACTTGACTTCATTTATATATATTTGTGATCATCTTCAGTTATGAAGTCAAGGGAAAAATCGAATCTAATTATCTTCATCATGCAGAAAGAAACAATATTATAGATAATCATGCTATTTCATAAAATAGCAAAACAATACATTATCATTGATCGATCAGTTCCTTATTCTGATGAAAAATGTTGGGATTATTAACCTATGTTTTTTTTCTAAGAGACTCTCTTAATAAGAAATATGATCATCAAAACGGCTCTTATGACAAATAGTAAATCGGTATTACATATATATCCATCAGATAGGTTGATGGACATGAATTAATCAAACGAGACTTTATTTTATCAAACCCAGCATGATAAAATGGATGATGGTATTGAATGAAGAAATTATATAGAGAAAAATAAATATAAGGCGAATTTTCTTTTCTATTACGATGTATTTCATATCGAACCATAGAAAAATTTCTTGAGTAGTAAAATAACCTAAAAACAATTTTAAATAAATATATACAATGACAACAACAAGTATTCAACATACGTTGCATATATTAATTTGATGCAACGGAGAAATTTGAGTAAATTGACTAAAGGTATTTTTATTTCTCATAATAGTGGAAGCTAAATATTCATTGGAACCTTTGAAATAACATTTGTTTAATCGTCGAACAATGTTCAGATAGGTTTTCAAAAAAAAAAATACTTCTCCATCTAACTCGACTCAATATAATAATGGTATAATGAGAAAAAAATTCTCGAAAAGAAATTCGACATTTTTGAGAGAGAATTGGGTGTGGATGTGGATGCGTGACTTGTCTTCGTCTATACCCACACCAGAGATATCCATGATGGCGCCGTCGCCGCGATAATGTTGTTAAAATAGTTCTCGCGACGCTGCTGCGCCGCGATGGTTATTCAAAAAACCTGCCATTGCCGCGACTTCGCCATCACAGCGGCAACGGTAGCGCCGCCATGGACATATCTAGTGTGGGTATAGACGAAGACAAGTCATATACCCACATTCACCGTCATAATTTTCTCCAAATATCTTTCTTGAGTTCTGTTAGAAAGAGCATGCTTGAAAACATAGAGAACTTCCTTTAGAATGGCCTGAAATCTGTCTAGTTCGAAGAAGCGAAACAATTAGCTTTGTAAAAAAAAAACAAGTGGTTTTGAAAGTGAACCTTTGGAGTAAGTATTAGTGGCTACATATGGTTTTCCCATTACTCTTTTGAAAACCTCTTTCACTGAGTTTTGTAGAGAATTTCAAGAACTATCGTTTGAAAAAAAAATTCAAGTCAAAGTATCAACAATTGAGATGCAAATTCATAAAATACTGTGAAAGTCATTCTTTATGTGTCACCTGTTGTGTTACGAAAAAAATTGACAAGCATATGAATGCTAACTTTAACGGCGTTGATATTCTTTTCGTGATGTAGACATACAATGATCAAAAGCTGCCAAATAAAGATATCTGTCTGCAAAACTTGAAACTACTTCTACCATAAACGAACAAAGACGACAGAAAATAAACTTTTTGTATGTTTCAATAGAAGGGCAAAGAGAATACTACTAAATAGCGTGTGGACTAAATAGTAGAGGCCGAATAATAATTTAGTAAAAATATTAATTGAGCAGCGATTAGTACGAAGAGAACTTTGTCTAAATGTGAACATAGTAAGTATGGCACCAATCGATCTAACAATGAAGAGTATTTCAGCATCATGGAAAAAAGTAACAAATGAAAAAGTAACAAATGGAAAGAGTAACAAATGAAAAAGTAACAAATAGAAAAGTAGCTAATGGAAAGAGTACTAAATGGAAAGAGTAACAAATAGAAAAGTAACAAATGGAAAGAGTAATAAATGGAAAGTGATAAATGAAGAATCAATGTACGTATTTTGATATCATCGAGCCAGTTCTCATCCATCGAGAATGAATAGTAAGCGCTGCTAAGATCCCAGCTAATGTCAAAGTATCACTACGTAAAGACCAATACAATGTTGAATCAGTTGTTTCTGTATATAATTTTATTAAATCGATCAAAGTAGCAAATGCAACCAATGAGAGAGAACTCATCATCAACATAGATAAGCTTACTAAAACAAAGAAAATAAATAAAAATATTTGTGTAAATTAAAAAGAATTTAAGCCCCTCTGCTTCCCTCAGAAAAACCATTTTTTTCAAAAAATAGTCAAGTCGAGTTTTTATCATAGAAAGATGTAGCGAAGTTTCCTCTCTCAGCATATATATGACTTTTCAAAAAAAAGGTAAAATTTTCACAGACTTTCGGAGAAAATTTCCATCCTACTACTCTGTTTTTCCAGAGATTTTACTGTTTGTTATATTTTTGGAAAAACTGTCTTTTTACTTGAATTAGCATTGAATAAACATTCTTATATAACTTAAGTACGACTTATGGTGCTAGTTCACATCATCTGTTGCGTGCTTTTAAAAATTCTACTAAATATATAATGAATATGTCATTTTTTCTGGATTTGAATGAAAAAATTCATGTATAAACTTATTAACCGTTTTTCTCAGAACATAGTTTTTCAATCAGAAAAATAGAAATAACTATCACCTAATTGAATTTAAAAGAATATTTTTTTTTTGTTTTAAAGGTCTAAATGAGAGTAAACTTTTGTCCGACCAGATTTTTTTATAGTTGATTTCTGTATTGAGAAAAGTGAGTTTTAGTGTGGGGAATTGACATTATTTTTCGCTTATTTTAACACTGTATGTACTAAAATGATTATAGAAAATGAGTGGAAGTGAATTTCAAAATTCTGTCCAATGAAAAACTGAGCATAAGTGTCGGCTTTAATTTGACATCATCCCAAGCTCTGTATCCCTTACAATGATGAAGTTATAGCGATTCTCCTGAAGGCCATAAATGGACTATAAATAAGCCGACACTTCGCTCTGGTTTGATGTATCGGACTGAAATTTTTACCAGAAGCGTTTCTCACTAGAGCCACTTGTTTCTGGAAATTTCAGCCCAAACGGGGCATCGCAAATGGAAAATCCATTGTCAGGGGGGAGGGGGGCTTAGCCATTTCAGCACCAGCATATGGATGTCGATGTCCTTTTTGTGAAACACGATCTGAAATGGTTTGGGTTTGGGTGTGAGTGTGAATATAGTGTGGTTGTGGCTATGGCTATGGATGCGCGTCATATCTTCAACCACACCCACACATCACACCTAGCTTTAGAGAGTGAGTTCAGTCATAGTAATAAGTTGTGTACAAATGCTAGTATCTCATTCGGCAGTATATTAATATGTGCTTCATGTATCCGCATTTTTGAAGACAAAACAACTCTCCATGTACTACTTCAAAGTGTTCGCGCATAAATACTGCTGTTTACATCCAATTGATAACTGATATTCTTAACAGAAACATATGTACGAAAGCTTGTTAGCACAGCCCCTTTGGGATTAAAATGTGGAACTCACGTGTTTTTTTAGTCTCATCATACTAATAGCAAATACGTAAAGTGAAAAATCTCTCGTCAACTATAGTTGTTTTCCAAAATGATAGATCGTCAGAGAAACGAGTTAATTTATTTATTTCTGTATTTTAAACAGAATTTTTTTTATCGGCACTCTAGTTTTTTAAAATTGTTGCTATTCGCTTGTTGTTTTTATTTTGCGTGTTTTTTTTCGTATTTCTTTTTTCTTAATTTAACTGTATTATCAGTCTAACGATTGATTGACCTGGCAAATACGCCTGTTATACAACATATACATTATATCTACAGCAAGTATGAATGGACTATTATATATCACGATCAATCCACCAACACTGATATCAAGTTCTTTTTCAAAGTGACAACTTGATCTGTTCATTCTGCTAATGATGATCATATTACGACTGTGACAAATCAATGCACTACTACCTATTATTCTTAACATATCAAATTCAAATTTTTATTTGTGCAAAAATCAAAAACTGCATTATTGAGAACATTGACAAAAGTATTCTAGCCATTCAAATGTCGACAAAGGCTCTGGAATGTTTCAGAGCAGTCAAACTCTTGTCGTTCGTGTCGTCCAGTATTTTTTCGTTGCTATTGAACTCAAAACAAGAATTCTGATACCTGTTGTTCACGGCTGCTAAGCTCTGTAATGGGAGGGAGAGCCAGAAAACTTCGACTTAAAACTTTTACTCACTATTTTCTTCCAAAATATACGTGAGTTTCACAAAACATTTCGTATAGGGATGTCAATTTTCTGCTAATTTAAAATAAATTTGAATTATGGATAATTTAATAAATTTTAAATTTGAACTATTTGTACTTCGTAATTAAAGATAGGAGATATATTCTACTTTAAGTTTCAATAAAAGTAGAATAACTTACGAGGAAAGGCCACCAACTGCTCAATCGCTTTTGAGTCGAGATTATGTGCTTTATGTATATCCAGATGAGCTATGAATACTCTAAAAGGGGGGGGAAAGATTAATTTATTGTTACAGAGATACTGCACTTTTACGGTAGTTTTTCAATAAGTGCCATGGTCCTCCTCAAGAATACCAGAAAAGCTTATTTTCGAATTTCGACTTGAACTTTTGCATAGACATAGATCTTAATGAGAATAGTTTACTGTAGAAGTTTCAAGTCTTTTGATTTGCTTCTGTTTTGAAATAAGAGCATCAAATCTATTGATTTATATGAGTTATGTAACATACATGCTATTACCATAGTTATATCTTGGGATAGGAGCAGTGAAAAAAATTTGAAACATTCCGAACAAACTATTCTCGTTAAGTCCTATCTCTATGCAAAATCTCAAGTCAAAATTCAAAAGTAAGGTTGTCTGGTATGCTTGAGGGGGATCACGGCACTTATTTAAAAAATACCTTTAAAGTGCAGTTTCTCCGTAGGAATAAGCTAACTGCCCAAGCTCTTTTTAGGGTATTCATAGCTTATCTGGATCTACATAAGGCACGCAGTCTCAACTCAAAAGCGATTGAACAGTTGGTGTTCTTCTCTCGTGAGTTTAATTTTTGATTTTAGTGAATTACGAAGTGCAAATAATTCAAATTTTAAATGTATTAAATTATTCATAATTTAGGTTTAAAATAAATTCAGCTTATGATAATTTAAATTTATTTTAAATTAAAATTTATCATAGTTTAATTTATGCATCCATTAAATTGAAAGCAAATGTAAATTGACATCCCTAATTTAGTTCTGTGTCAATTAATATTGATGCTGAAATCCTGACATAGATTTAAGATATAGAGTAGATTTTTGAAGAGAGCTCCAATACAGTTTGAATGGAAATTTCTTAAACTTATTGTACGATTTGGTATCTGCATTTAGAGGTGTAAACCAATAAGCTGAGCTACTTTCATAGTGGCTCAAATATGAAAAAAAACATTTTCATACATTTTCATGCTATTTCTCATTGGTTAAACTCCTGAAAGTTTGTTGGATTCATAAAGCCGAAAGAATAACACTATTTTCAGATAACATTGCCAAAAGCTCAGTGATTTGTATTAATCAGTGTATTTTTTGAATCTGGCATTGTAATTTTATTTGGCAACTATTTTCTCTCTATCTTGTTTGAATGAAATATATCTCCACATTCATATTTATCTTTCTTTCATTTATTTCGATGTATTTCACATAAATTACGGGCATCATGTGTATCTCATTTTGATCTTGTGAATCTCAAAAACGCTGTAAATCTGACATACACATCAGAGATGGACGAGCTGCGGTGTAAAACCGCCCCGTCCCGTCCCGCCCCGCCCCGCCGGTGTGGCGGTGCTAAAACTTGACGGGGCGGGGCGGTGACGATGCATGACGAAATTTCGCGGTTTCCCCGCCTTTGTATAACCTTGATTTCTTAAATATACCCAGACCTTTAGAGACATCTTTTAAAACTTTAAAAATTTTTTCACACTAAACTAATCAGTAAAAGAAACGTGTTAGCGCAGCTCCAGAGGAGCTAAAACGTGGAACTCACATATATTTTTTTAATTTTTTGTCCTGATGCCTAATTTTTAAATTGTAAAATACCTTTTTTCCGAATACGTATGAAATCATTGATACATTATATAAAAACTAGAGCCTTTTATGCGCTGTTGCTGAGGTCAGTCATGGTGGTGGTCAGGGTTGCCAGACCGAAAAATAAAAAATCAGAACAATTTTTCTATAAATCGGGAAAATGTCGGAATTTTTGTTCTCGAAATCGGAAGAAAATCAGAAAGTATTTTTCCATGCTTAAATAACTAGTCTATATATTTTCGATAGCTTCAATCTCCTTTATCTTGCTTCTGTTCATCTTTTCGAAGCAATATCGGAAATGATATTTCACAAAGAATTAAAGAAAATATCGGTTACACAATTTACTCATGATTAAGAAATCTACATAAGTCATTTGAACAGGATCACATTATTTTTATCAAAAATGCTATAACCAACTTGACGAAACAATAGAATCAGCATTGCAAATTCATACACACACATGCATTTCACAAAACTTGTGCAAAAGAAACTAAGACTTATTCTGTATAATGTTCGTTTTTGTTCATACTTTTTTATTAGCTCGAATACTCTTCAAAATATCAGGTTGAGGTAACAGATATTCATAAAAATGTCCACAAGTATAAACAGAATTCATTCCGATTTTCAATTCTGCAACAGCTAAATTAGTACCCATACGATTATGATTAGTTCTATTATATCTGTGATGAAACAAAAAAGCTCAAAAACGAAAATATTCTTAATTATCAGTATAGTAAACGAACAGAGAAAGTTAGTTCATCGTGATAGAAAACTAGATCTTAATTGTCTGTAAAATATCATAGTTTTATTGGAGGATATGCTTTCAAATCACTGCAGTGTGGTTTGTTGAGTTCATGACGCTTCACTACCCGATAATTATGGTGAAATAGATCGCAATATATGTGTGGTATCGCGTCATGGTTAAATTATTCTGGAATGTCCTAAGAACTTGAATTCACAAACAAGACTTCGAAAACCGGAGGAAAATTAGGAAATCTGAAGACAATCGGAAAAAATCGGAACGTCGGAAAGCCGTTGAAGAAACTTTCAAAAAATCGGAATTTTTCCTGCCGTATCGGAAGATCTGGCAACCCTGGGTGGGGTGTTTGTAATGGAGTGGAAGAAGGGGGAGAGTCGCCAAACCTCGAACTTAAAACTTACAATCACTATTTTCTTCGAAAATATACGTGAGTTCCACACAATGAGTGGTTGTATTATAATTGCCTTTCATTTTCATATGCTTATTTTTTTCTATTTCGGAACGATGTTTTGTGCATTGAAATGAAATAATCATTATGAAAATTTAATAAAAAAAATTTGTCAAGAAATAGTTTTTGAAAACATATTTTGGACGGAGCGGGGCGGGGCGGGGCGGGGCGGGGCGGTGACGATTTCACTGCTGAACAGGCGGGGCGGTGGCGGTGCGGAACGTTATCAACGGGGCGGGACGGGGCGGTGACGGTGCGACTTTTTTGCTGACTCGTCCATCTCTGATACACATTCTATTTCCCCACGGAACATTTTTTCTCTCTCTATTAGATAATGTAATAAGCTACGTGTTAATAGAAATCATCAAACTTGTGCCCACCAACGTACGGTATGCAGAAAAAATTGTGTTCTGTATGCGCTCACTGAAATGTCCGCGCCCCATCAGAACTTTGCGACATAACAGCTATAATATAAAGTCAAGTTATGATCATGCAGCTTTTTTCGAAATATTACCGTTCAGATATTATAAAAGTAGTTATTTGTCATTTTAGAGAATAATTATTCGATTTTGAAACTCTCCAGTCATCACTACATAGAACAATATATGGTAATACGTCTTTCTGTATCGGTTGACCAAAACAGAAATAATTTCGTATGTAATATTCTGTTGGAAACTTAATTTAAGTTGAAACGCTTCCGATTTTTACATGTTAAATACAACATTCTTAAAATGCACTAGTAATATATTAACGATTGAAATTTCAGAAATGTCTGGTTAACCATCAACTAAACGATCGTTTCTCAGAATAACTGAGCCGTTAATTGACAATGTATTTTGAAAATTGACGATCTAAATTGAAAAATGACCATCTGATTGTTCTTTTGAAAACTACAATAGTCCTTCAGCAATTGATACATCATAAATAAATAGGTAAAGCCTTCATAAAATCAAATGATTAGAGATTTATTGACAAATCAGAAAGGAAAAGAGCAAGCTAAAACTCTCATGCAGAGACAACAACCTAATATTTTCTTTATATAATACACAATAATTTTTAAAATTTATTCTAGTTTAAAATGTTTGAAATTTTCTCCAGTAATCCATCCGTACAAGCGTTGAGCAAAGGTTAAATCTAAAATAAATTAAACTCACAATGGAACCTTCCCAGGTGCCAGAGCGCTTTTCAGTCAGAATTTCGCGCATCTTGTAGCTCGTAGTGAGCTATGTCTATGGTAAAAAAAAGTTCGGATTTCTGGCTTGTTTCTAAGGAGATATTGAGTTCCTAGTAAATTTTCTCTTAGTACGCCCACATTGGCAGCAAAACTATACTTTCGAATTTTGATCTGAAACTTTGCCTACATAAAGGCCTCAGCTAGACTAGTTTGTATGAAAAATTTCAGAAGTTTTGGACAAAGTCTGTTCAAAATACGAAGCTTTGAAAAAAATGCATACTATATATATTATTTATGAAAAAGGGACTGTACCTTGATAGTTTCAAATCTTAGAGAGACTTTATTCAAAACTTCTGCAATTTTTTATGCAAACTAGTCTAGCTGAGGCCTTTATGTAGGCAAAGTTTCAGATCAAAATTCAAAAGTATAGCTTTGCTGCCAATGTGGGCGTACTATAGAGAAAATTCACTAGAAGCTCAATATCTCCTCAGAAGCAAGCCAGAAACCAAAATCTTTTTTACCATAGACACAGCTCACTAAGAGCTACAAGATGTGCGAAACCTCAGCTGAAAAGCGCTCTGGCAACTGGGAAGGTTCCCTTGTCAGAAATAAATACACATTTTTATAGAGTATGAGTACAGGACACTATTATCAACCTCCTAAAACTGGTTCATCATTATGATGAGTGTAGGCGATGCTATATCGCCGATTACGACGACATAAACAACTGAAAGCGTAAGATTACGGTCATAAATGAGCTATAACTTAACTTCTCCATAAGCTACCTTGTACACTGATGTTCAAGTCGAGAAAGCCGAAAACTGAAACCTACGCTGACTCAATATGCTATAGAAGATCCTCACTCCTAGGATAGATATTTACATAAACTTGCTCTATCTATTCGAATTTCAGTAAACGAAATAACTAATAATACATAAACATTTCTAAATTTTGGACGGAGTTCAAAACTACCCTTGGTTCTACTTCGATTCACTCAATGGCAAAAAGCAGAACTTTAGTATCTAATTCGTACTTTGCAGTATTGAAATCTTCCTTTTCCCCTTGGTATCCACTCCAATTAGGAAACATCCTGAATAAGCAGACCCTCTGCCACTAGAAATTGAAGACCACAAAAAGAATTATACCATAACAGAAAATTAAGACATAAAATAGCTAGAAAACATAACAAACTTCATAAACTCCAATAGAAATAAAAGTACCTTCTATACATAGCGAAACGATCACTTAAGATAAGAGAGTTCATTTAAATCGTTTCTCTATCTATATTAAAAGATAGAAAAACTAATTCTTCCATGAAGGCGATTGATGAATCATCTGAGTACTGAATTCTTCTTCTTTCAATGTATATCATGTTTGTGATGAAATAATCTTAAGATCCATGTTTATTAATTGACTTAAACTGTTTTGTCAATCAAGAAGCTTGACCTTACAACGACACGTAACGTACATGACTCTTTTTCAATTACATCAATATCAACATTAATGACCATTGATACAGCCGAAGTGCTGAACATAAATCAGCAATCAGCAATGGCGAACAATTGCCCTCACTTACACAAAATCCATCTTCCTTCTTTCTTTTCTACAATTTCTCTTTCTGTTCATTCTTCTATTCCTCAATCAACACATCGATCAATCGTGATGATCAAACAAACGAATCTACTTACTCTCTAATTAATCGTGTGACACACTTTTAACATATAACATATATATTACCTCGCTCATTCATCAAGCCATCATTAAAGATAACCTAATTCAAAATCTATTTCCAAATGCAATTTCGGTCTCAGCTCAAGTGACTACTATTCAATCATTATCTGATGAGACCTTACTCGAAATCAAATCAGAACCACACAATGATTATCTAAATCATTCATTATCTTTCATGAATATCGTGACATGCATATTAGCTAGAAACCATTTGCTTTCTACGTCCACTCTTACTGCCTTTTGTTCAGCACCAAACTTCATTCTGAAAAAACACAAGAAATATTAGAACGTTCAGATCTAAGTTTCCATCCTGTAGCTGCACTAAGATAACCTAGTCTCAGTAGAACTCAATTATTTTTATTTGTAGCTCCAGAAGTGCAATTATCTTTTAAGCATTAAATCTTTTTCTCCACAAGACGAAATAATAAATTTTGATTTCAAGACAAAAAATGTTAGGGAGCTACAATCGTTGTCTCACTAGCTATGAGATCAACTATATCACTTGTTATATGTATTCCCATCAATCTCATCTTTGTTCATCCTGTCAATTTTTATACCTTTTCTAACTAATCAAAAACGAAAAAAATCAACTTAATCATCATCTTTAGATAAGCCTGTTTATTTTTACAAGACATAACAATCATTTTTACTTAAAATATTTTATAGAGAAAAATCTGAAAATCAGCTCAAAAATAGACTGCGACTCGAGTCAAGCTCGAATAGAGAAGTCGACTACGCAACTTCGTGCAGTCAGCCAATGTATTGCTTATCAGTCACTTAGTTGCTTTCAGAAAATGTTTCTAGACAATTAAGACTTCATCGTGAATAATTTTTAGTTACAAAAGATCATAATTAAAATATGCATGTATTTAACGTCTAAGATATCAGTGGTCGCTTTAAGATTGAATTATGCATCACCATATAAAGAAACTATCAGCTGTTAATTATCGCTTTCGGAAATATTTGTATCTCTCGAATGGCATCGATTTTCGAAAAATGGTTTTCAAATTTGCATTCGTCACATTCTCACGATCTCAGCAAGCTTTTTTCCGAATCGAAATGATGCTCAGGTACTGAGCGTCAGTGGCTGATTTAAATCATGACTCATGCATCGAGTGGAAGAAGAAGAATAATTTACTATGACAACCAATCGACTGAAAAGCAATAAGTGGGCTACTGTATTTCGTGCAGTCAGCCGATATAACTATCTTATCATATTCGTACTAATTATGTACCGACCAGAATCGCAAACAATCAGATAGATTTCTTACTTTTCTCCTAAAGAATAATTAAACTACGGATAGGTAAAAGAATATATTTGTCTCTTGTCTTCTTCTTTTATTTGTGCTCATGATGAATAACCATTTCGTTATTTAAGTGAGATTATCATAGTCATTTGACCATCTTACCATCTATTCTTCTTAAAATACAGTCATGAAAAAACGAAATAACATTACTGTTTAAGTGATACATAGAGTAGACGCCATAAGTCTCGCACCACTTTTTTGTTTTGGTTCGCATTTCAAAACTACACGACATATATTCAATTTTCTTTTTATCTTCGGATAGCGGAGCTCGAGTACTATATGTATGTATATGTTTGAAATGAATAATCATTGAATCCTGAAATACAGGAAAAAAAACAAACTGCAGTACTACGATAAAAACTACATAAAAAAAGACAAGTTGATATGGCTGTTATGATTTTGAGTAAGATGCCAGTAATGCGAAAATCGAATAAGGTTTTGTTTGATATTTTTACATGAGTCGATAGATCTCGATGAGCTCTACAAAACTGTCTATATTAAAATTTTTTAGAACCATTTTCTGAGACAAAAGAAAATACAAAATAATCGCATGCTTTATTTGTTCTATATAAAAAGTCGAGAATTCTTTTTCTATACCAGAAAAGCATCAAAATACGATTTTCTTGTAATTTTTTGTCCCAAAAAAAGGGTTCTAAAAAATTTTAATATAGAGAGTTTTGTAGAGCTCATCAAAATCTATCGACTCATGTAAAAATATCAAACAAAACTTTACTCGATTTTCGTATTACTCCAACTTTAGTAGAACTTCTAAAACTGATAACAACCATATCATTTTGTTTTTTTTTGGGTAGTTTTTGTCGCAGTACTGCAGATTTTTTTCCTGTGTTTCCGATTCAAGGGTTATTCATTTCAAACATATGCATACATATAGTACTTGAGCTCCGCTATCCAAGGATAAAAAGAAAATTGAATCTATGTCGTGTATTTTTGAAATACGAACCAAAACAAAAAAGTGGTGCAAGACTGTTGACGCCCACTGTATTTGAAATCGGATTATACTCATCACTATAAACTGATAGAGTACTAGTGACCATAAATCTTCTTCATATACTCATTCCAATGCTTAACCTGTCCCCCAACAAGAGGAAGCAGTTACTTCTAATTCCTTGGATTATCATGTAGTCCCCTGTTTTCTTCTTAAATAACAGGTGGGACAAAAGCTCTGCATTGATTTTCTTTTTGATATACCGTTGTGATGGAATGTTGTAAAGATTTCATTTTTTTTTTCTTAGAAAAGGCAAAATGTCTGATGCAAAAATAAATAAAAGAATTCGATTGAAAACCTTTTTCACATATCATAAAAGTTTTAGTAAAAAAAGGTATACGAAAACTCTTTCATAACTTTTTTGAACTTAGAAACGATTTTATTTAATTAGATCGATTATATTTTTATTCGTCTAATCCGAGTTTTACAATGTAAGGATAGAGCACTGTTGCTGTACAAAAAAAAGAAATTCTCTATATGTATTATAACGGTCGAAATGAATACTTTTGTAACATCGTCTGATATCAACGTTTTTCATTGCTGTCGATTATAGTCGAAAAAATAAAGTTTATTCCAAGAGAGAGGTTGTCAGAAGCTATATATTTTCTATGAAAAAGAAAGCTTATTGATTCCCCTACCAAACGATATTATTTGGAATACGACATAGATCCTTTGTGAGATATTCAGCGAAAAAATTTTTTCGCGTTGTAAACCCCGTAATTGATCAAGTTGAGTCTTTTTAATCGAATTGCCTACTGTTTATTCTCCTATGTGCTAGATCAATTAATTTAACACCACACGAAAACTTTCGTTCTAATAAACAACTATATATATACGATGCTCGAAAACCCCGAAAATGGATAATGAAAAAGCTCAAACAAGTATATTTCGATAAAAAAATTGTCATCGAAGTTGCGGAGGAATTCCCCGATGTCCTTTTTTCTAAGATTCTTGCGGCCTTTAAAATACATTTCTAATGAAATTCTTTTATTGATTTTTGTATTAGACACTTTGCTCTTTCTAGCAAACAAAATGAAGTCTCAACGACATTCCATCACAATGTAATATCAAAAACAAAATTAATGCAGAACTTTTGCTCCACCTGATATGTCTATTTTCTTTGAGGACTTGTTGACGAACTCAGTTTCAATTAATAGATTTATTTCTACCAATCAACTATTATCATAGAATTCTTGAGTTTGATGAATTTCTTTCAAAAGAACTATTCGACCCAATCAGTTACAGAAACTGAAATTTTTCGCAGTTAGTGATATTGAAACTGTAATACTTCTATATTTCATATTACGTGAATACTAACTATCAATATTTTAGAAAAACGAATTTTTTGAACATAATATAAAATGGTCATAAAAAAATCCTAATCAATAAAGAAGAAACGAATACCAACCTTTATCGGCAACGAATGTTTCTCGAGATGATGTTGAATTAGATTGTGCACCAGAAGGACCACCAAGTGGTTCTAAAGTAGAGTGAAAAGAAGAATATGATAAAGATTTTATAGTAAAAAGTGTGTAATTCACAATGGATCAAAATGATTAATCAAACACATTAGTGTTATTCAACATCCGAAAGCATAGGGTTGAATCTGAAGAGAGTATAAAAGATTCTCTATAACAGATGTTCAAGCAGGCCTACTTTTTTGCAGGCTTGGCCTGCCTGTGACAGGCCTACAAATTTCTAGCTTGTCTGCGCTTGTCATAAAATTTCTTCGACCTAGCCTACCTGCCTGTCATTTTCTTCTGTTATTTGTAAAAGCAAAATATTCCTTCCCACAGAAAAAATAATTTATGAAAAACAGTGTGGGACATAGATGCAATTCATATAAGCACACTATTCGACTCATAAAAAATTTTGTTGCCTATTTGTTTTCAATATTTATACTCGAATATTCATATAATCTGTCATATTTAAACTGTCATCATTACAGATGTTACATGAAACTTCTAGAACAATTATTTACATATAAATTCCGTTTGACACTATACAAGTACGTGCTTTTTTGTGTTATATCTTTTTATAAGACTTACCACTTTGAACAATAGGAACATAAACGAGTTCTGGATGCCATATGTCACCAAATGCTGGAAAAAAATGATCGCCAATGATCGTGACGCTACAAAGAAAAAAAGCCAATTATTACTTGATTCTTATAAGATCATCGTCGAGAGTACTTGAGAAATGTTGAAGGTGTATTTCGGGGCAACTATCAGGTGCGAATTAAAAACCGTCATTGAGTTTCAAGAGTACGATTCAGGATCGGATCTGACGGGCTCTATTACTCACTAAGTACATTATCACTAAATTACAACAAACTTGGATGCTGTGTTAAAGAAATATTCAAGTCTACTGCATGTGATAATTTTGCTGTAAATTAGAGTCTCCCTCAGACAAAACAAAACGGCCTTTTTCCATTTGATTTTTTCATCACTTAGTATATTGTTTTAAAAAAAACAAAATATATCACAAGATGCAGCGTGAAAAGAACTACAATCTTCAAAAGACAGCTTATTTTATAATTGCAATTTTTGTTTTCAAAATGGGCCAAATTCTGAGCCACTAATTTTTGACATTTCGAAAAAAAATAATTTTTTTGGTACACAACGAATTCGTTTTTTTCTTGTTTCATCTTTTTATCATTTGATATGCTTTACTAAAAAGAAAACAAAATACACCACAAGATGCAGCGTGAAAAGTTCTACCAGTTACAAAGAACAGTTTATTCTATAGTTGCACTTTTGTTTTCAAAATGGACAAAATTCTGTGCGACTATTTTTTGACGCCGCAATCAAGATCATTTTTTGGTACACGATCAATTCCTTTTCTTATTGTTTTGATTAATGAATTGTATCTAAAGCCATAATCGATGGCCGAACAATGAGATAACGTTAAAAACAAAGATTCATTAATTGATGACATAAGGAAAGGAGTTCATCGTATGCCAAAAAATTATCTTCTCCGTAGCATCAAAAATTAGTCGCACAGAATTTCGTCTATTTTAAACACAGAAGATTCATATATAAAATAAGCTGTTCTTTGTAAATTGTGGAGCTTTTCATGCTGTATCTATGGCTTATTTTATTTCTTTAATAAAGCATACCAGGTGATCAAAACATGAAACAAGAAAAAAAACGAATTCGTCGTGTACCAAAAAATGGTTTTTTTCAAGATGTCAAAAATTAGCGGCTCAGAATTTGGCCCGTTTTGAAAACAAAAAGTGCAATTATAAAATAAGCTATCTTTTGTAGATTGTAGTTCTTTTCACGCTGCATCGTATGGTATATTTTTTTTTAAAACAACATATTAAGTGATGAAAAAACAAGGGGGAAACAGCAGAAACCATGAATCCACTTGAATCCACTTGAATCCACCCTGATATGAAATTCTTAGAATTATAAAAATATGCTAGTTTTCATTTTCTCAATTCTCTATTGAAAGTAGAGAAAAAAAATTTAACAAAAAGAATATTTGCGAAGACTGCAGGAATCAATCAAGAAATATTTATATTAGAAAGTTTTTTTATTATCAATAATTATATTATTTATTTGTTTAAAAACCAACTGTAAAATGTAAAAAAAAAATAAAAATCAAACGGACATAAAAATATAAAAATTCAATACTTGATAGAACCGATTAACTATAAAAGAAAAAAATAAGTGAATTATTAAGTTAAACACATCAATTTAATATAAAACCTTACTATATAAGAGAACACGAAAAAAGTAATCGAACAAGTACAAACAAGACAATATTCTGCATATAAAAATTATCTTCTTCTTGTTCTTTTTGCTGATTCTCTTGTGTTATGTGAAGATTCTATTGTTTGAACTTTTCTTTTCACTTGTCTTTTTGTTTTTAATGATGATGGTTGTTCGATAATGTTTTCATCACAAGCTTCATCATCTTCTGTTGATTTGGAGATAGACGATGCTGTGACTGAAGTTGAATTCGATTGTATTGTATCTGATGGTGGTATAATAGATATCGAATTTGGTGATGCAATTTGTTGAAGTACATTATCTGATGTGGTCAATGGTTGCTGATTATTTGTTGATGATGGTGATGATACTGGAGGATTATTAATATTTTTTTTTAATGCAGGACATTCATTAGTTAAACCTTGTAAATGTCGATAGAAATTTGACAGTTGAAATTTTCCACGTCTAACTACTAATGTTGTCCATTTTTCACAGCAGCACTTTATATTACATTTTAATGTACCACTTGAATCATTTTGTAATGAAATAAAATAATCCTTGCCTTCAACTAAAGAAAATCGTTCATTATTATCTTTTGATTTGTTGTTCTTGCACCAGTTATTTAATGTATCAATTATATATGATTTATGTTCAGCAACTGATAAATTAGAAGATTTTGATGGTATAGTTTCTGGTGAGCCATCGGATACAACAGATGACGTAGGTTTTCTTATTGTTGATGATGTATCTGTAGTTATAGGGTGTGGGGCGTGGGTGTGGGTGCGAGGCTGACTCACACCCATACCCACACCCACACCCTCGCTGATGATGATGATGATAATAATAATAATAATAATAATGATAATGATGACGACATTAGAACAGCAGCTGATCTTAATATTAATGATGCTTTTTCCTCAAATGATGATTACGATGATGAAGATGAACAAGATGATACTCGAAATTTAATAAATACAACAAAAGAAGAATTTTCTGGAATGAAAGTTTTTAATATGATGCAGCCACATATAGAACATGCTTATTTTAAAGCTACAATCAACGATGATATAAAATATATACATAAACGGACTGCTTGTTGGTTATTAACGGGTGAAAAAAGTAAAATGTCAAACGATCGATTGCTTCCAGTACAACAGATTAATAAAAAAAGTTGATTGTTATTTTTTCTTTATATAATACTTTTTTTCATTTATTTTCAATAAAATGAACAACGCTTTACTGACTTTCAAGTCTTGAAATAAAGAATGTGCTGTATGAGAATAAAAAAGATAATGTATGCTTGTATCCGAATCAAGACTAATGTCCATTTCAGAGATTAAATGGCCGTGGGTATTTTTCGAATAACTTTTGATAGAAATGAGATAAAGAGCTGCGGTTTTCACTGTTGAAAAGAGTAGATGAAAATACATTGAACCATATGTAGAAAGATTTTTCGAAACGACTTTCCTGAAGGTTTTACGTAAAACTTCAAGAAAAACAGTATGCCCCTCATGATTGCGATATTAATTTATTGACTTTCAGGAGGGTGCTAGAACCGCCAAATGAAGAGCTACAAAAAACTACGCAAAGGCTCTATTCCTAACTACTACCAAGACGATATTATAGCCATTGGAGTGCAATTGACCGCCCAGTTTCTGAACAAAATAGTTGAAAAAAGCAGGTTTTTTGTGATATTTCGATAGAAAAATCACTTTTTTAACGTAGGAGAAAAACGCAATTGTTTGAAAGCGTTTGACTAAAACCTTCAGGGAAGACCTTAGAAAAATCTTTCTATACATGGTTCGATGCATTTTCATCTGCTCTTTCCAACGGGGAAAAACACAGCTCTCTATCTCATTCCTATCAAAAGTTATTCGAAAAATATCCACGGCCATTTACCTCTGAAATGGACATTAATAAAAATTTTATCTAATAGTACACACGATACAAACAAAAAAAAATAGAAGTATCGAATATTTATAATGGATTTCAGAAAAATAGGAAATCATTTTACGAGACTTCATGTGACTCCACTTGAATCCGCTTGAATCCATTCGAGTCCACTTGAATCCACCTGAATCCATTTGAATCCACTTGAATCCAAGGGACTGGTTTCTGCTATTTCCCCCTTGTGAAAAAATCAAATGGAAAAAGGCCTTTGTTTTGTCCGAGGGAGAATCATCTCCATTTTTACGAAATCTAACTCATGAACTTACCATTTCCATTGATTTTGATCATCGAAATATTTGAGCAGCCTAGTTCCTGGAAATATAATGTTGACAAGTGATATACGTAAACCACCATTTTCATCCAGGCCCAAGACAATGTTATTGACTGATTCATGATTGTGATTCAATTTGATCCATGTAGTTGTCATTTCTATATGAAATAAGTAAAGAAACAACTTAGGTTAAAAACTTATACGAAAAATAATTTACTGGTATTAATATCAATAAAATTAACAAACAAAATTCGTGTGTTAATCAAATGAATTTGAATCTAAAATTTAAATTATTTTATTTAATAGAAAAAAAAACTTAAATAATCGGTGAAAAAATATTACACATGATTATCACTGCTTAATATACGAGTAGAATATACTTTTTAGTAGCAAGAAAAAGCGGAAAGAGCATTGTAGGTGTTACAATACTGGTTTTTTTTCTAGGTGGAGTATAAATGAACAAAGATGCTTTGTTCCTCCAAGGATAGCTGAAAAAAGAATGAATTTTAAATGATCCATAGAGAAACGATTCAGTGGATTCCTCATTAAATGAATTCCAGATGTCACTCGTTGTCAGTTGTTTTCACGAAGATAGGGTGCGGAAATTGCAAAATTTAGGCACAACTTATTCTCCATGGTATTTATACATGGTTAGATAGATATCGTCGAGCTAAACAAGAACACGTGGATTTTATCCATAGAGAAAAACTTTTAAAGACGAAAATTCAAAAAAGTTATTCTTTCTGAAATCCCTCAAAGGTAGTCTAAATTTTAAAAATGACTAAAAATCTGTATGTTAGTAATCTTTGATAATTTAATAATATTTTATTTTTATTCTATATGAAAAACTGCATCTGAAAACATAGTTGTTACGCCATTCAAATATTAAGTGAGAATGAAAAATTTTTGACTCTTTGTCGATACTGAAAATCCCGCTTTCATATCTGTCAAATGCATCAATTATTTACAGGTAAGAGATGAAGCTAATATTTTTACATTGTTATACTAGTCATAAAAGTATGAAAAAATTTACGTATTATTTTTTTCCAAAGTTTGTTTTCCCGTTGAAATACACCGATTTCTTTAACCTGATGCATAAACGGGCACTTCATCTTTTCAATAAAAAGAGAAGTTTCGGTTCAGATCTACTTCTATGGAGCTTATATAGATTAAGAAATGTAACGAATCTATCGGACATAGTATTGAGATCTCCAGTTGTTTTCTAGATGGTATATAAACAATCTTTTCGTTCAGAACCATAGTTTTCAAGGAAAACTGTCTATTTTAACAAGAAAACAAAACTTCGAAGAAATAATACTTACATTTTTTCATACTTTTATGACTAATATAACAATATAAAAATATTTATTTCATCTCTTGCCTGTAGAGAGTTGATAGGTTTGTCAATTATGAAAGCAGGGTTTTCACTATCGGCAAACAGGCAAAAATTTTTCATTCTCACTTAATATTTGAATTACACAACAACTATGGGTATAGATTCAGTTTTGTGAAACACGATCTGAAAGGAATGTTGAAGTATATAGAGTAGAAATTTGCATCCAGCCCCCGCCTCCTCTCACAGACCGTGACAGATGGCCTCCAGAGATCATTACGGGCCGTAACAGACGATCTCCAGGAACCATCACAGATTGTGAAAGACGGCCTCCGGAGATTGTCACAGACCATGACGACCAAGATAGACATTGCTGATAGACGATCGCAGACCGAAAATCAATAGCGAATCGTTGCTATATATTTACTAGTTCCTTATTGCATTTTTAGGAGATTAAGTAAAAAAATGGGTGAAGAAATGTGCCCAAGATACATAGAATAGAACAATCTCCTTGCGATTAGTGATAGCAGCTGCATTGTATTCAAGGGGGGAAAAGCAAGACTTTATTTACTTCAAAAGTACTATGAAGTACGCATGAAGTACAGACGAAGTACGAGTGAAGTACCAATGAAGTATGAGTGAAGTACAGCTGAAGTACCAGTGGAGTACCAGTGAAGCACCGATGAAGTACGAAGAAATACAGATGAAATACGAGCGAAGTGTAAAAAAACATCATGTTTTTAATTATGCACAATACCGTTTCGAATTAAGGCATATCAGTCATTCAATTAGATTTTTGAAAAGACAATCTTCTGATAAATGATAGTTTCGTCTCTTTTGATTCATACCAATGAAATTTATTATTTTAATTTCTTACCTATCAATGTACAATATAAGAATGCTTCATTATCCTATTTTAAACAGTCAGCTTTCTTGGATGATCCTTTGCAAATGTAATGATTCAATTATTGCCTCTATTCACCATATTCATTGGAAAAAAAATTCATTGAATCAGATTTTTCATATAAAAACTTAGTCTATTAAATGATATCAGTGAAGAATTCTAGCGTAAATAGTAGAAAGCAATGTATGTAGAAGAGCTGACTGACGAAAAACAAATATTTACAGTAATTTTTATAGCTTCTCAAATACTCCGTAAATCTGAAAGTACAAGTCCATCATTTCTTTTTCTCTATAGAGAAAATAAAACATGTTGTTCAAAATCTGAATAAAAATTTATATAAAATACTTTATTATACTTGATACAATGATGTAATGAAGGAAAAATATTATATAGTTTGACTGTTACTTATTACTCTTGTCTACACAAATCCATTTCCAACGATCTTCTAGTAATATTCGATACATTAAAAACTAATGTTTATTTACAAGAAAAAAGAACGATACCAATGATGAGTTTTGAAAATCCGTATTCACCTTTTCATGACTTACAATTCTTTGGAAATAAAATTATTTTTTTCAAGTGATATAGGTGAATTTCATATATTACAAGGTATTAGAATTGTCCCTGTTTGTTCTGTGTGGGCACCGTTTAAGGGATTCTAACGAATTAAGGGATAACATGGACGCCATTATAGAGACTCGAGAAACAAAATTTGATTGGTTTATTTATGTTATAAATACAAACTGTTTTATCGTATTATGATTCATTGAAAAACCGTGAAAGTATCTCTGTTTGAAAACTGTACCCAAGAGAGAATCTGAAACTAAAAGTCCGATGATGTATATTTCGTCCGAAAAAATTTAAGAAAAAAATTCTGAACAACTTACAAAAATTTACAACAATTGTGGAATTGTTCTAATTATGCATAAAAAAGAACTTTGTAGAATTTTTGTTAGAGCTAGGCTCTTTTCAATTCTGACTTTTCTTTCGATGAATGAAAGCCAGTTGACAAGTGGTTTTTTTCGTTTTTATGTAATAGAAAGCGTTTGAAGTATTCTAGCGAGCCTTAAAACCTGTAAGAGTGTGATGTCTATCGAACGCGTAGATTTTTCAGGCGCCACGGCAACTAAACAAGTGAGTGAAAAATGAAGAAAATATTTGCAACAGAAATAAAATAGAAAAACAATCTAAGAAGATTAGTATCATTGTGCGCTTAAAAATATTTTTCTGTACTTGACTCTATGAAGGAAGATCAGAATGGATACTTGTGAAAGCGGATTTCTAGATCTTTGCTGAGAACAATGAATTTCTATTTTATTTTATGCATTATTTAAATTATTCATTTAAAGTTCACCAGATCACGAATTGTTCTTTAACAATGTTCTTGATTTTGTGTTTTCATTTCTAAAGTAACACAGAATCTGACTCTGTTAGTTCTGATTCGTACATTCCATAAACAATGTTTATTCAGATATGTGCAGTTTACAATTATCTTTTAATAGAATTTTAAAAAATCAATTCAGCCATGTGATAATAAAAACTAAAAATCAAATGTCAATTTAGATACCATCAAACTGCAACCAATATTCAGTATCAGCAAGCAGATAGTAGAAATTTAACTATAAACGAAGAAAATAAGGCAATTTTTGATCTAACAAGAAGTTTCTATCAAATAATGTTCTTGTATTATGGCATGTAGAGTAATGTCAAATATAATTCAATTGATTTAGTGAGAAAATTCAATATATGTTTGATAAAAATTCCTAAGATTCTCATCATATAAACAAATGATATACTCCGCATGCTATAGTTGTAACTTTGTACGAAAAAAATAAAAGAAGACGGCTAAGGAATCAAAACGCGAAAATTGCTTGAGAAACTTAAGCGAAAGCAGGCCATAAGATTTTTAAAATAAATTTCAATTCTAATTGAGATTTCCCGAAAATTCACATTGAGTTTCTGCCATTTATCAATAATAGCAACTCAAACCATACTGCAAGATAATTTAAAATCAATGCTGTTATGGTTGCATTGAGCTGTAGCTTGACTTTTTTTTTCTCGATGAGTCATAACTCGATAAAACAGTTTGTATTTATAACATAAATAAACCAATCAAATTTTGTTTCTCGAGCCTCTATAATGGCGTCCATGTTATCCCTTAATTCGTTAGAATCCCTTAAACGGTGCCCACAATTAAGCTATATTATCAAAGCAATGCATTTCAACTTTCAAATTTAGCTAAACATTTTAAAAACATCAACAATGTATTAAAATCTGTTAAAGACAACAAGAATCATGTGCTTGATACTCTAGAAGATTCCAATCAAATGATTATAGATGATGAAGATTTAGAAACTGAAAATCATATTTCGTTCAGTAACAATAATCAAAATGAATCTATACATAACAATACAGATGCTAGTATCGAGTCAGCATCAACAACAAATAAGAAAACGTGAGTTTTTTAACTTGTGGTTATTTTTTTAGTTAATCGTGTTTTCTCTTAAGAACTAGCTATCGTCAACGAAAACCATCTCATATTATTGATTCTGACTCTGATGAAAGTAGTAGTACATTAGCCAAACCATTAAATCAGTCAGTTTTTATTGATTGTTTTACACAAAAATGACTTGTTTTCTACTTAAAGTAGTAATGTCGAACGACTATCTTCTCATTCTATCCCAAAACCAGGTGAAACTAAAAGTTCAATTTTATTTTCTCAATCAAAATCGACAAAGGGAAGCTTGCTTGCTGCTTCGTTCATAGCGACTAGCTTTTTTGGAACTTCATTTCGTTGATGAATCCTACAAATCATTTTAAATAATAAATTGCATGTTCTTGTACCATGAAACAATATATATTTTGATGTTAGTCCATGTGAATTCATAGTAAGAATGAATAATGTAGATATATACTTTGTACAATGCTAAGAGCTGGTTTTGATCACATTGGAAGTCTTTTCCGTTAATGTTCATAATTTATGTGTATGCTCAAATAACTTTTTTATTTAGCAATTAACAACTGAATCATCAAGAACAACAAGTTTACCACCTAATAATCGATCGATTAAAGCTCTGACAGAACAAGTAAGTCACATAAAAATGTACTGTGATTCTATTTATTTATTGCTTATATTATAGAATAAAAAAAGTAACACCTATTCAAATGCTAAAAATTGTAAGCTAGCTGAAGCTCGCAAACAAACTGTAATTGATTCATTGGATAAAAACAAAATAATAAACCAACAAGATGTAAGTATAGCTTCATTATGGCCATATTTTACTTGTATTATATTGCGAATAATTCAGATTGTAACTATAGCTAATGAAAACAATAATTCAGATTTTCTATGTACCTTGTTGGAAACAATCAATTTAAATAGTCATCGATCTCCTAATCATTACAGATATCCACATTCTGTATTGAAATTTGCTACTGCTCTTTTTATACTTGCTGGAATGTACGTTTATGAATATCTTCGTATTAACTTGAGGTTTTTATTACCAACAATTATAACTATTCAAAACAATTGGTCACATGAACCTTATTTAGAAGCGAAATTTTGATTTGATCAATCTCAGCTTTATCTTACTTCAATAGATTGCAAATATATTTTTTTATCTGAAGATTGTTCAGCAATTATTCCTCGAGTAGAATATGATGCAAAT